>CM041779.1:264639887-264669890 GCA_023374045.1 Limonium bicolor | reverse complement strand
TTGTATGAATGTATGCTTGTGAAGGAATGTATTGATTGTATTGTAAAAGCATGTAAGTGTGTATGAATGAAACGAACCGCATGTACTCGACCAAATAGTTGGCGTACCCTCGCTAGCACGCGGGGTATGCGGTTAACATATGCAGCGTAAGCTGACCCCCTAGGGGGAATGTTTTTACTCCATAGGTACCCGCGAGGCGTGACGGTAGGGTAAGGACGGGATGTGATTCTTTTTGGATGTAGTTAGTAGCATTGGATGGTGTACCGAGTTGTACACGGCCAAGGCCATTTTGAGTAGCCGGTGTACCATGTGGTACACCTTTTTGGATATTGAATTCTTAATTGGATAGTAAGGAGAGGATGTATAAACTCTTCATTTTTGGGAAGTATTCTTGGAATGTAATTCGTATAACTTGGATACTCGGTAATCAAATCTAAGTTAAGTATTTGGTATTGTAAAGTAAGTAGTATGTATTTGGTTTATTCTAATCGTCAGACCGAAACGGTAAGTAGTAGTAGCCTTGTTAACCTTGGAAGGTTAACGGCGTTGTATCACCCGCCGGGAGTAGGTAAGTATTCCGCTGCGAGTAAGGTAATTATGGGAATGATTAGAGGATAATGGAAGGATTAGCGGTTGGGGTGTTACAAAAAGTGGTATCAGAGCGAAGTCTCACTCTGATGATTAGAACCCTAAGTGTAGTGATTACCGAGTTAGGATTTCAACCGTTTTAAAACGGATACTTAGAAACCTAACTAGGAACTACCGTTGTTAACAACGGATACCCTTAACGTCTGCAAGGACGATACCATTGTTGAATCAAGACCATAAGGTCATAGTTTCACCGTATCTAATGTAATCCACACTTGTCCAGATGTCAGGACGAGGTCCAGGTCGTCCCAGAGGTGGGACTAGTGATGGACCAAGCGCGCAGACGATAGCTGGAATCGTCGCCGCCACGGTAGCACAGATGCTACCGGATGTAATCACTGCTGTACAGCAAACACAACAAACTCAGCAACAGCAGCAACCCGACCCGCCTCATCCCCGTGAGACCAATTGGGTAAAAGCAGTCGCCGACCTTCGACCTCCATGCTTTAGAGGCGAGAGCGACCCCGCCAAGCTCGAGGCTTACCTCTCCGAGATGGAGACGGCCTTCGAGACACTTGAGACTCCCGCTGGAGTTCGAGTGAGGATAGCTGCATACTACCTCAAGGACGCGGCTATGGACTGGTGGAAGCTTATTAAGGCCGAGCACGTAGCTGACCCTGCATTCGGATGGGAAGCATTCACCTCTCTCCTCCGATCTAAGTATTACCCCGAGCATGTCAAGACCAAGAAAAGGCTTGAGCTCGATGCACTGAAAATGACCGAGAAGATGACGGTTGATGAATATTACCGCACCTTCACCTCTCTTCTCAGACTTCTACCCAACCTTGGGTATACCGGCCAAGTCTTGGTCGACCACTTCTACGGCGGATTGAGCCATCGACTCCGGTATGGCATGGGCTTCACACGGTTTACCTCCCTTCAGGTAAACATCGTTGAACCCTTAAAAGCCATGAGTAATGTAAATTAGTATTCCCGTATGTAAGTGTAACCTAATGCCTAAGTAATTCAGGAGTGTTACCACGCTGCATCTCGAGTTGAGATCACATGCCAGCTGAGGGATGAAGATCAAGCGCTCAAGCGCAAGGCAAGCAACAAAAACACCTCTGATGACCAGAACCAATCCAAACCTTGGAAGAAGAAGAAGGGGAAGTACTCCCATCAGAAAAACACCTCAAGAGACAGCGGTGCCCATGCTGAGAAGGGCAAGGCAGCTGAGCCATTGCAGCTTGCTTACACCGCACCAGTGGCAGCGAAGCCACTGAGGTCTTAGCCCTACAAGGGTAAGAACCCGAAACCGAATTAGAACACTTGTGAACACGTATGTATACAGAGTATTGTAAGTAAACCGAACCTTGCTAACTTGGAAGCTATAGGTTCTGGATTTGGCCAAGGCAAGAACCAATCTGATGGCCGTAGCTACATATGCCGTAACTGCAACAAGGATCATCCCGGCACAGATTGCCAAGGAAGGGAGATCCACTGCTACACTTGCCAGAAGCCGGGGCACCGTGCTAATGCATGCCCAGAAAACTCTAAGCCCAAGGGCAACTATCAGGGCTACAAGCAGTGTGAGGGCAAGGAAGCTGCATCTGGTGATGCTCACGCCCAACATACCTCACAGGGACAGGGATCCCGAGGTCCGCAGAAGGGCGCACCGCAGAGGCAGCCGGCCTTACACATCATTGACCGTGATGGGACCGGGACTAAGTCCGGCCCAGGTAACTACCGTAACCATTAATCCTTGGAGAGCATGACTAAATATTAAAGTAACTTTGTGAATGGGAGCATGAATGCGTAAGTACTTGAACTATGAAATTGAGCATGAGTAAGTAACATGGAAGCATGTATTGAGCATGAAATGAATTAGTAATCCTAGAACTCACACTAGATATAATTTACCACCTTAGGGAAATTCCTTATCTGTTACCCAATACCTTCAAACTCACCTCACGAAAAGACCGACAACGCCACTCACCACTTCGACAGCAATCAGTGTCAGGTCATCCGCCCAGGTATGATTTTATTAAAAGGATACCTGACACCTGAAGCACAAGTTTCAATCATCCGACGATGCAACGAGTTAGGAATGGGTCCAGGAGGATTTTATACACCCGAATTCCCCGGTGGAGCTACAATGAAGCTGAAAATGATGTGCTTGGGAAAGGATTAGAACCCTTATGCGAAGACATACCAAACAACGCGAGCAGGAGACGGAGCCACACCTCCATCAATACCCCCGAAATTCCAAACGCTTGTCACACAAGCTGTAGAAATCACACAACAATGTGAAGATGAACCAGTCCCTGCACTTGAAGCAGATGTATGTATTGTCAACTTCTATGAGAAAGAAGGACGACTTGGCTTACACCAAGACAAGGACGAGACGACGGAATCTCTTGAACTAGGAGTGCCCGTAATGTCTTGGTCCATTGGTGATGACGTTGTATTTTTGTATAGCGAGTAGAAGCGTGTGGACCTCGCAGAGAAATTGGTATTGAGATCAGGAGATGTCCTAATCATGGGTGGAGAATCAAGGTTGCTGTATCACGGGATCCAGAAGATCAAGTTGAATACGGCACCACCGGCAGTAATCAATGCCACACACATGAAACCAGGACGCCTAAGCCTTACCTTTAGAAAGTATTAATCTTGTAGTAGCATGTAATCCAGTAGTAACGTGTATTAGAGACACAACATGTATGATGGTTGGTTATTAAATTCCACTTGCGTTCCACCATCTTTACTTATAATCTCATAAATCAATAGGTTGTGGACTCGGTACCGAAGGTAACCTGAGTATCCTCACCAAAGAACAAGCCGGCAGGAGCGGCATCATTCTAAAGGGAACATTCCCAGTAAACGGCATCGAAGCCTCAGTATTATTCGACTCCGGCACCTCTCACACCTTTGTATCGCCATCATTTGCTACAAGGTTGGGGCTAGACGCAGATGAACTACCAAACTTCTTGGTTACTCTCCCGTCGAAGGAGCGAGTAAAGTGCACTAAGTACTACCACACCGCAACAATTCAAATCAAAGTCGAAGCGTTTCCCATCTCCTTCATTGATTTCAACGGGTTAGGATTCGATTTAATAATTGGAAAGAACTGGTTGGAGCGGCACAAGGGGAGAATCCTATGCGCCGAGCACCGATTGCTGCTCAAGAGTCCATCTGGGGTCACTGTTTCATACCGCCAGAGACCGAGAGAGCCTTCAACTACAGTAATCTCCGCTATGGCAATGTACCGGGAGCTCAGAAAAGGACATGCAGTGTATTTATGCCATGTGCAAGATCTGGAGAGATCCAGAATTCAGTGATGATGTGACCGTAGTCTCAGAATTCCCTGATGTATTTCCGAAAGAGCTACCTAGTATGCCACCACAGAGAGCAGTAGAGTTTGAAATTGTCCTCGTACCGGGTACTGGTCCCATTGCTAGGGCACCATACCGTATGGCACCAGCAGAAATGACAGAGCTGAAAGAGCAGCTACGTGATCTACTCGACAAAGGGTTTATACGCCTGAGCATATCACCCTGGGGAGCACCGGTTCTCTTCGTGAAGAAGAAGGATGGTAGTCTCCGCCTCTGCATCGACTACCGCGAATTGAATGCGGTTACAGTAAAGAACAAGTATCCATTGCCACGCATCGACGACCTGTTCGATCAGTTGAAGGGAGCTTCTGTCTTTTCTAAGATTGATCTCCGATCCGGATATCACCAAATTGCTATCAAAGAGCAAGACATTGAGAAAACAGCATTCCGAACAAGATATGGCCACTACGAATTCACAGTGATGCCATTCGGTTTGTCTAACGCACCAGCCAAGTTCATGGACCTAATGAATCGGTTATTCAGTGATCAGCTGGACACTTCAGTAGTAGTATTCATCGACGACATCCTTGTGTATTCGAAGTCAGCAGAAGAGCATGAAAACCACTTGAGAAGAGTACTTGAGACACTACGCGAGAACCAGCTGTATGCGAAGTTCTCCAAATGCGAGTTTTGGCTAGATCAGGTATCATTCCTCGGTCATGTCATCTCGAGCGCGGGCATTTCAATAGATCCATCCAAAATCGAAGCAGTGCGATCATGGCCTAGACCTAAGACTGTTACCGACATCCGGAGCTTTCTTGGTCTTGCCGGTTATTACCGGAGGTTTGTAAAGGACTTCTCAAAAGTCGCTAAGCCCATGACGTCATTGATGAAGAAAGATGCACCGTTTGTATGGACAAGCGAGTGCGAGGTATCCTTCCAGAGACTAAAAGACTCATTGACCTCAGCGTCAATTCTCACACTTCCAGAGGGCACAAAGGGATTTGAGGTGTATTGTGATGCATCGGGTAAGGGCATGGGATGCATACTCATGCAGCATGGCAAGGTGGTAGCATACGCCTCCCGCCAGCTGAAAAAGCATGAGGAGAATTACCCGACACATGATCTAGAGTTAGGAGCCATTGTCTTCGCCTTGAAGATATGGCGACACTATCTCTATGGGGTAAGCATCACCATCTACTCCGACCACAAAAGTTTGCAGTATGTATTCACACAGAAGGAATTGAACTTAAGACAGAGGAGGTGGATGGAGTTCCTCTCAGATTACGACATCAACCTCCAGTATAAAGAAGGGAAGGCAAACGTTGTAGCCGACGCCCTGAGTCGTCGAGCACACTCGCTCCATTCGCTACTCGCTTCTTCTAGCTTGGTTGACGAGGTGCGAGACGCTCAGTTGAGCGACCCTTACTTCACAGAAATCAGACAGAAAATCACAGATGGTACCTTCGAGAGCCGAAAGTACGACTTCAAATTGCATGAAGATGGTCTGATCAGATTGAATGGCAGATTATGCGTCCCCCGAAGCAATGCTGAGCTAAGGGATCGCATTCTGCGAGAGTCACATTGTTCGGCATTACATGTCCATCCGGGAGCCTCTAAAATGTACAAAGACATGAAGAGGTACTTCTGGTGGTCAGGAATGAAATCCGACATGACGGAGTATGTTCTGAGGTGTCTCACATGCCAGAAGGTGAAATTCGAGCACCGAAGACCGGGAGGAATGGTGCAATCCATGCCCATTCCGGAGTGGAAATTCCACGATATCTCTATGGATTTTGTTGTTGGACTCCCACCTGCTAGGGGAGGACTCAACATGATCTGGGTAGTAGTCGATCTTCTCACCAAGGTTACCCGATTCATACCGATGAAGGACACCTGGAAGGTGGCGAAGCTCACGGAGCTATTCGACAAGGAGATCATCCGACACCACGGAGTCCCGAAAACCATTGTATCTGACCGCGACACCAGATTTCTTTCGAGATACTGGAGAGCAACACGGGAAGCGCTTGGTACTGAGTTGAAGCTTAGCACCGCCTTCGACCCACAGACCGACGGTCAAACAGAAAGGATCATCCAAACACTAGAAGATATGCTTAGGGCATGTGCCTTAGACTTCCAGGGGAGCTGGATTGAGAAGCTTCATCTTATCGAGTTTTCGTATAACAATAGCTATCATGCTTCGATTAAGAGGTCGCCATTCTAAGCTTTGTATGGTAGACCTTGTCGTACCCCGTTTTGTTGGGATGAGTCAAGTGAAGCGGTCATCATAGAACCGGAGTATTTGGAACAAGTACAAGCTGGGGTACAACAAATCCGAGCATATATGAAAGCAGCCCAAGATAGACAGAAATCCTATGCGGATGTGCGACGACGCGACCTTGAGTTCGCCGTGGGTGACCAAGTGTTCTTGCGTGTCTCACCTATGAAGGGTGTCTTTCGATTTGGCCAAAAGGGCAAACTGAGCCCGAAATTTGTAGGCCCGTATACCATTACCGAGAGGATTGGAGCCGTAGCCTATAGGCTAGCATTGCCTGAAGAATTGGGGCGTGTTCATGATGTCTTTCATGTATCACAACTCAAGAAACATAGCCGATCCCTCTCATGTATTAGAACCTGAACACTTATCCCTAGAGCCGACGATGAGATATGTCGAGACTCCATTGCGAATCCTTGATACAAAGACAAGAGACACTCGCCATAAGTCTGTACGAATGGTGAAGGTCTTGTGGTCTAACCATGATGTCGAGGAAGCGACTTGGGAATTAGAGGACGCCATGAAGGCGAAGTACCCGAATCTATTTGTAGACTAGATGTCTAGTATCCGTATAGTACGGAGGGTACGGGGCGTACCCCTTTTTAAGGGGGGTAGAGCCTTTTGCTTTTGCATTGCTTCGGGTTAGCATTGCATAGTATGTATGTATTGTAACGGTATTTTGTTGGCACATGTAGTGCTAAGTGTATTTATTGGCACAGAGTAGTGCTAGTAGTACTTAGTATGTAGTACGATGAGTAGGGTATGTGTATGGTACGTGTGTAATGAGTAATGCATTTGTGTTGTACGGTATATGACACGAATGACATTGTGAAATGTATTGTGGAATGTGCGAATTCAATGGAGTATTGTGTATGGATTGAGTATTGTGTATGGAAATTGAACTGAGTATGATGTATGGTATCTGAATTGTGTATGCTGGTAGTGTAAGAATTGTGAATACCTTGTAAGGTGGTAGCAGAATGTATTGTGGCAATTGGCTTGCCAAATGAGTAGGAATGTAAACCGTAACCTTGAGCAACTTTGAGGGCAAAGTTTCTTAAAGGGGGTAGATTGAAATACCCCGTAATTAAAAACATTGATTAATTAGGCTAATTATATTTTTTAAAGGCTTAATTATACTTAAATAAATATGAGGGAACAAATCCCGAAGAAAACAGACCTTTAAAATGGGTTAAAAGCATAAACGAACCTTAAAGCGCGTTTTTCGAGGAAACCGGGAAAACGCGACTTTAAACGGGTCAAATAGACTCGTAACAATTTTGGTCAACTAAATAGTCACTAATAAATGTTAGTGGAGCTTTAGAACCAATAAAATTAATTAAACGAGAAAATTCCGGAAAACGGTTACCGGTTAGTAAAAACTGTAACAACCGGGAAGTTGAGAGGTGAGAATGCAAATAAACAAAGTTAGTGTGTCTACTTTTGCAAATAAAAAGCAAAAATCTGTAGAGGGGCATGTGTGTAGCCGATTTCCCCCTCTCACTCTCACTCTCTTCATTGTTTCCTTATTGACTAAAAGACAAGGAAAATAAGTAAAAACAAAACTCACTCTCTCTCCTATTCTATCTCTCTCTCACGCACCCATCCCTGTAACACCGCCAAACACTGGCCTAGGAGTTAGGGGTATTACACGCCGCGTATTATTACATAATAACACAAGGCTCTAATAAGCGAACTTAAACAGATAATCAAGCAAGGCCCAAAACGAATACCTGAATAAAGTATAATCAAAATGATGTCGTAACATCCCAAAGTTATAACAGAACCCACCAAACGAATGTCAGAAGCGGAAGCTAACAAAAGGAGCCCAAAGGCTCAAGTCAAATACAAAACGTCTCAAAGGAATCTAAATAACAAAACAGACTAAAATCCAGAGCTGCAAAGTGACCCTCGCTGATCAATCTGCAATGTTAGATAAAGTAGGGGAATGAGCACACAACTATGCCCAGTAGATGACAAACTTCATCAACCAGCATGCTCAAAACATTTTATAGCATAATGTCAAATCAGAAGGAGTCGCAAGGAGTCCATAAAGATGTTAGAAATAGAAACAGAAGTCCACACAATAAAGGACTAAACAGAGCCAGAAGCAGACAGAAGCAGAAAACAGAGTGGGACACTAGCGATCACAGCATACAGACAGAACGAGGAAACCTCACTCGTAAACAGAACAGGTGGGACATCTGTGAACAGAACGGGGAACATCACCCGTGAAACAGAAGGATCCTACATAGCGCGCTACGAGACAGCGAGACCAGCCATCCAAAGGTTCAGACACAGAGATAACTAGGTCCCAAAACAGAAGCTTAAAACATTTAAGCATATGTGCACCAAAGGCACCAGAAAGCACATAGGTAGCTTGGAAATCAGAAGGGGAATCCAACCCCGCAATCGGAAGTCAAAACGGAGTCCAAACGAGCAAGTTAAGGTCAAAACAGAGGCATGTCCGAACTTGTGTCCGGACATCAATGTTCAGACAAAAGTCGAGACTCAGAAGTCGAAATCAGACAGATGTCCGAACATGTGTCCGAACTACGAAGTTCGGACACAGGTCGAACATTAAAACAGTAGTAGAGACAGTGGTGTCCGAACATCAAAGGTCAGACATATGTTCGGACGCTCTTCGGAAATCAGACACGCGCAAAGTCCGAACTTGTGTCCGGACTTCCATGTTCGGACACAAGTCGAGGCAAAATCAGAGAATACAGAAGGCTGTGTCCGAACTTCAAAGCTCGGACGGAAGTTCGGACACAGCGAAAACTTCAGAAGATTTAAAGCGCAACGATGCATGTCCGAACTTCCAAGGTCGGACGGAAGTTCGGACACGCCGAAAAACACAATGAACAGAGGCGATTTTCACACAAACAGAGGCACCAAAACAATGTCAAAACATCATAAGTTTGCAGAAAACAACCTTGGGGGTTTGTAGGTGTTAAAACGGCATTTAAACAGACAGTTCACAATCACAATTCGCAAACCAAAGACAGAACGTATTCAGAATTCAGAACCAGAATGAAACTCCCCAAGGCCGAACACACTAGCCGAATCCATAAGCCACCTACCTCGAATTAACAGCAGACGAACCACAATCTGAATAGCAGAGTCCAGACCAACACAGCTCCAGCAACGCAGACCAACAACGAAATGCGAAACCTCTGACTAAACACAATTGCAAATCCCAAATCAGAAACGCAAACCTAAACCCTGAAACTGAAACTGCAATCTGAACTGAAATACCATTCTCACCTGAATTCTGACAACAAGACAGCGGATTCGCGGACGACGCCAACAGTAGAAGAGAATCGACAGAGCGCAAGAGCCAACGCTGAACCACAATCAGATTGTAGAGGAAATCAGAACGAGGAGACACCGGAACCAAAGGATTAAAGAAAGAAGAATTGTCACGCCTACCTCGAATTAACCAGCAATTCGCAACGGCGGAGTAATCCATAGTAGAACTTGGATGGCAGAGCAATGTCAAAGGAGTCTTGACTGACTGAGAGCAGGAACGACGCAGAAAGAAGAGAGAGAAATGAAGAGAGGAGCGTAACTGAGATCGTGAGAACGTGATTAGAAGACTGGAAAATTAAGAGGAAAGATTAATAATAGGAAGGGAAAATTGTGGGATTAATCTCACCAGAAAATAAACGGATGGGGAAAAAGACCTCCTCGTCCCCGCTTCCTTAATAAGGACTTCCATGTCCTAAATATTGAAATAACTCAACATAAGGCAACGTTACACGAATTAAAATTGTAACGAACTTTGGGTTATAACATCACCTCCCCCTTAAAAGAATTTCGTCCTCGAAATTAAAATACCTACTGCTCGAAAAGGGCGGGGAACTTGAACGCACTTCGCTTTCGACCTCCCAGGTCGCTCTCCTCTGACTGACCCGACCACTGCACCTTCACCAAGGGCATGGTCTTACTCCTGAGCTTGCGGACATCCCGCGCTAAAATCCTCGAAGGAACTGCCTCGAACGTGAAGTCCTCCCTCAACTGAAGCGGACTGAAGTCAATCACATGAGACGGGTCCAGAATATACTTCCTCAGCATAGACACATGGAAGACACTGTGAACTCCAGCCAATGACGGTGGCAAAGCTAAACGATAGGCAACCGGTCCGATCCTCTCCAGGATCTCAAAAGGACCCACAAAGCGAGGGCTAAGCTTGCCTCTCTTCCCAAACCGAACAACTCCTCGAACTGGAGAAACCTTCAGATACACATGGTCGCCCACCTCAAACTCTAGAGGTCGCCTCCTCTGATCGGCGTAACTCTTCTGACGACTCTGAGCCACAAGCAAGCGCTCTCTGATAGACTGAATCTTGCTCACAGCATCCTGAACTAAGTCTGGACCAATCACAGCTCTCTCATTCAGATCATCCCAACAGATGGGTGACCTGCATCTCCTGCCATACAAGGCCTCAAACGGAGCCATCCCGATACTGGTCTGGAAGCTATTATTTAAGCAAACTCTATCAATGCAACGTGCTGATCCCAGCTGCCCCCGAAGTCCAACACACATGCTCTGAGCATGTCCTCAAGGACCTGATTCGTCCTCTCTGTCTGACCATCTGACTGGGGATGATAAGCTGAACTGAAAGACAACCTCGTCCCCATAGCCTGGTGCAAACTCTGCCAGAATCTGGACACGAAACGCGGATCTCTGTCAGACACAATCGAAGCTGGAACTCCGTGCAGACGCACTATCTCATCCACATATAACTGAGCCAAGCGGTGCAAACTGAAGTCTTCCTGACAGGCAGGAAGTGAGCGCTCTTCGTGAGCCGGTCCACAATGACCCAAACCGCATCAAAACCCCTCGGAGTCTTAGGCAGTCCCATAACGAAGTCCATACCGACGCTCTCCCACTTCCACTCCGGAACGGGAAGAGGCTGAAGCAAACCAGCTGGCCTCTGATGCTCGGCTTTGACCTGCTGACAGGTCCGACATCTGGATACAAAGTCTGAAATATCCCTCTTCATGTTGCTCCACCAGAATGTCTCACGTAGGTCCCGGTACATCTTCACACCTCCTGGGTGTACCGAGTACGGGGCTCCATGAGCCTCCTGCATAATCTCCCGCCTCAAGGCGTCGTCTGCAGGCACACAAACACGGTCTCTGAACCTCAGGCAGCCATCCTCTGAAACTCTGAACTCAGACTCCTGACCAGCAGGCAAACCCTCTCTGATCTTACTCAAACTGACATCGAGCTCCTGACTGGCCTTGATCCGGTCGATCAAGGTAGGCTGAACCTGCAGTGCTGCTAACATCCCAGACCTCTCTGGACGGACGACCCAGACTCCCATACGCTGTAACTCGAGAGCATACCTCTGCACACCAGACAAAGCGCAAACGGCTCCAGACGGACCCCTCCTACTGAGCGCATCGGCAACCACATTCGCCCTACCAGGATGGTAGAGGATCTCTAAGTCATAATCGTGTAGCAACTCCAGCCACCTCCTCTGCCTCAAGTTCAACTCCTTCTGAGTGAACAGATACTTGAGGCTCTTGTGGTCCGTATAAACTTTGCACGCTGCCCCATACAAGTAGTGCCTCCAAATCTTCAACGCAAACACCACAGCAGCTAACTCCAGGTCATGGGTCGGATAGTTCTTCTCATATGGCTTCAACTGACGAGAGCCATATGCTACTACCTTCCCATGCTGCATCAGCACACACCCAAGTCCCTTATGGGACGCATCACAGAAAACCTCCAGACCCTCATTACCCTCTGGAAGGGTCAGAATCGGCGCAGACGTCAACCTCTTCTTCAACTCCTGGAAGCACAGCTCACAGGCCTCGCTCCACTCAAACTTCACATCCTTCTGTAGCAGACGAGTCAACGGAATCACCAACTTGGAGAAGCCCTCCACAAACTTACGATAGTAGCCCGCTAGTCCAAGGAAGCTACGAATCTCCCAACATTAGTAGGCCTGGCCCACTCAGTAATGGCTCTAATCTTCTCCGGTCCACGGAGATACCATCCTTAGAGACCACATGTCCTAAGAATACCACCTGATCCAACCAGAACTCGCACTTCTTCAGCTTTGCATACAGCTCCTTCTCCCTCAGAGTCTGGAGAACTGTCCTCAAATGATCCTCGTGCTCCTCAGCACTCTTGGAATACACCAAGATGTCATCAATAAACACCACAACGAACTGGTCCAAAAACGGCTTGAACACCCGGTTCATCATGTCCATAAATACAGAAGGCGCATTCGTCAGACTGAATGACATCACTAGGAACTCGTAGTGTCCATAACGAGTCCTGAAGGCGGACTTAGGCACATCGTCTGCCTTAATCCTTAACTGATGATAACCGGACCTCAGATCGATCTTCGAAAACACCTTAGCTCCTGCTAACTGGTCGAACAAGTCATCAATGCGAGGGAGAGGATACCTATTCTTAATGGTAACCTTGTTGAGCTCCCTGTAGTCAATGCACAAACACATGCTACCATCCTTCTTCTTAACGAATAACACTGGCGCTCCCCAAGGCGACACACTAGGGCGAATGAAGCCCTTATCCAGCAGCTCCTGCAACTGGACCTTCAACTCCTTGAGCTCAGCAGGCGCCATCCGGTATGGGGCCTTAGAAATCGGCTGAGTCTCAGGTGCGAGCTCGATCGAGAACTCCACCTCTCTGACAGGGGGAAGCCCAGGTACATCATCCTGGAACACGTCGGGAAGTCTCTGACCACTGGAATGTCCTCCAACTTCGCATCCTTGCGAACCTCAGGGATGTAGCACAGATATCCCTGGCATCCTTTCCTCAGAAAACGAAACGCCTGCATAGCTGATATGACTGACGGCGAGCACGGGAGTCCATTCCCTGCTACAACTAGGCGGGGCTGACCAGGCTCCTCAAAGGTCACTCTCGAAGCGGCACAATCAATGTGGGCATGGTGCGCAGCAAGCCAATCCATGCCCAAAATCACATCAAAAGTAGTCATCTCCATAGGGATGAGGTTAGCACAGAGTCCTATCTCTGACTAACACAGGACTATCTTTACAAACAGAGTTCAAAAGCATAGAAGAGTCTCTAACTAATGGACTATGCACACACAGCTCAACACCCAGAGGCACAACAGGCAAACCGAGCTCACCCACCAACTCAGCAGAAATAAAAGAGTGGGTGGCTCCAGAGTCAAACAAGCAGAAAACAGAACGAGAAGACAGCTGGAGAATACCTATGACAACTCTGTCAGCCGATCGGTCTCTCTCTCCAGCCATCGCGTACACTCTGGTCTGGCCCTGGGGCTTCTTCTGCTCAGCCAGTCTCGATCTCTGGACCCTGAAGCAGTCTCACCAGCTCTACCTCCAGAGCTACCTCTGCTCCTCTCGGCCTAAGGGCAGTCAGCTATCCTATGCCCCATGGACCCACAGTTGAAGCAGGCTCCAGACTTCCTATAACAGTCCTGACCTCTATGAAACTTGCCACAGACCTGGCACTTCGGAGCAGGAGCTGACGAAGACGAACCACCTCTATCTCGTGAACGGTCCCCAGAGCGGTCTCCAGCTCGGTCTCCAGTAGACTGCTTCTTCTGAGAAGCAGACTGATCCCTCCTATCACTCTCGTCGGACCTCTACTTCCTCTTCTGGTCCTTCCCGCCAGACTGGCGACCCTCAGATCAGCCTACCAACAGGGCGACATCAGCAACGTCCCTGAAGGTCTTGTGACGCAGAGGCGTCACAGCAGAACGGATATCAGGCCTCAGGCCGCTCTCAAACTTCCTGGCCTTCCTATGCTCGTCAGGCTCAGGTGCAAACTTCGACAGGCTGATGAACTTCCTGACGTACTCCTCCACACTCATATCCCGACCCTGGCGTAGTCGGTTATACTCCAAGATGCGCTGGTCCTTATACACATCGGGGTAGAACTGCTTATTGAACTCCCCAGTGAACTGCTCCCACGTCCAAGGCTGTGGGAATCTGCCCATCACTGACCTCCACCACTCCTTGGCTTCGGCCTTGAAAAGAAAGGTGGCGAAGTCCACCTTCTGCTCCTCCTCAGAGCCCATCACACGCAGCAAATCCTCGACCTCAGTCAACCAATGACTGGCCTCCTGGGGGTCTCCTGCCCCATCGAACGACGACGGCTTCAGCTTCATGAACTCCTGAAGCGCCTTCACATTTCTCCTCCCTGCATCTGCCCCAGCTGGGCCTGCTCCGCCAGCTGGTCCTCCTCCAGCTGGACCACCCCCTGCAGCCATGGTCTGCATGAGCTGCGTCATGAACTGCTGAACAGCATCAGCCACATTTCCTGGAGGGTTCGTTGCTCTTCTTGGCGGCATTCTGAAAGTCCAACAGCAGGCAGTTAGACTCAGACACTAACACTGACGTTTCTGACTGACTGGCTAACTTAAAATCCCAGCAGATTAGAACCTAGAGCTCTGATACCACTAAATGTAACACCCCCAAACACTGGCCTAGGAGTTAGGGGTATTACACGCCGCGTATTATTACATAATAACGCAAGGCTCTAATAAACGAACTTAAACAGATAATCAAGCAAGGCCCAAAACGAATACTTGAATAAAGTATAATCAAAATGATGTCGTAACATCCCAAAGTTATTACAGAACCCACCAAACGAATGTCAGAAGCGGAAGCTAACAAAAGGAGCCCAAAGGCTCAAGTCAAATACAAAACATCTCAAAGGAATCTAAATAACAAAGCAGACTAAACTCCAGAGCTGCAAAGTGACCCTCGCTGATCAATCTGCAATGTTAGATAAAGTAGGGGAATGAGCACACAACTATGCCCAGTAGATGACAAACTTCATCAACCAGCATGCTCAAAACATTTTATAGATAATGTCAAATCAGAAGGAGTCGCAAGGAGTCCATAAACATGTCAGAAACAGAAACAGAAGTCCACACAATAAAGGACTAAACAGAGCCAGAAGCAGACAGAAGCAGAAAACAGAGTGGGACACTAGTGATCACAGCATACAGACAGAACGAGCAACCAGCTCGTGAACAGAACGAGGAAACCTCACTCGTAAACAGAACAGGTGGGACACCTGTGAACAGAACGGGGAACATCACCCGTGAAACAGAAGGATCCTACATAGCGCGCTACGAGACAGCGAGACCAGCCATCCAAAGGTTCAGACACAGAGATAACTAGGTCCCAAAACAGAAGCTTAAAACATTTAAGCATATGTGCACCAAAGGCACCAGAAAGCACATAGGTAGCTTGGAAATCAGAAGGGGAATCCAACCCCGCAATCGGAAGTCAAAACGGAGCTCAAACGAGCAAGTTAAGGTCAAAACAGAGGCATGTCCGAACTTGTGTCCGGACATCAATGTTCGGACACAAGTCGAGACTCAGAAGTCGAAATCAGACATATGTCCGAACATGTGTCCGAACTACGAAGTTCGGACACAGGTCGAACCTTAAAACAGTAGTAGAGACAGAGGTGTCCGAACATCAAAGGTCGGACAGATGTTCGGACGTTCTTCGGAAATCAGACACGCGCAAAGTCCGAACTTGTGTCCGGACATCCATGTTCGGACACAAGTCGAGGCAAAATCAGAGAATACAGAAGGCTGTGTCCGAACTTCAAAGCTCGGACGGAAGTTCGGACACAGCGAAAACTTCAGAAGATTTAAAGCGCAACGATGCATGTCCGAACTTCCAAGGTCGGACGGAAGTTCGGACACGCCGAAAAACACAATGAACAGAGGCGATTTTCACACAAACAGAGGCACCAAAACAATGTCAAAACATCATAAGTTTGCAGAAAACAACCTTGGGGGTTTGTAGGTGTTAAAACGGCATTTAAACAGACAGTTCACAATCATAATTCGCAAACCAAAGAGAACGATTCAGAATTCAGAACCAGAAAAACTCCCCAAGGCCGAACACACTAGCCGAATCCATAAGCCACCTACCTCGAATTAACAGCAGACGAACCACAATCTGAATAGCAGAGTCCAGACTAACACAGCTCCAGCAACGCCGACCAACAACGCAATGCGAAACCTCTGACTAAACACAATTGCAAATACTAAATCAGAAACGCAAACCTAAACCCTGAAACTGAAACTGCAATCTGAACTGAAATACCATTCTCACCTGAATTCTGACAACAAGACAGCGGATTCGCGGACGACGCCAACAGTAGAAGAGAATCGACAGAGCGCAAGAGCCAACGCTGAACCACAATCAGATTGTAGAGGAAATCAGAACGAGGAGACACCGGAACCAAAGGATTAAAGAAAGAAGAATCTGTCACGCCTACCTTGAATTAACCAGCAATTCGCAACGGCGGAGTAATCCACAGTAGAACTTGGATGGTAGAGCAATGTCAAAGGAGTCTTGACTGACTGAGAGCAGGAACAGCACAGAAAGAAGAGAGAGAGAAATGAAGAGAGGAGTGTAACAGAGATCGTGAGAACGTGATTAGAAGACTGGAAAATTAAGAGGAGAAGATTAATAATAGGAAGGAAAATATTGTGGGATTAATCTCACCAGAAAATAAAATGGATGGGGAAAAAAAAAGACCTCCTCATCCCCGGCTTCCTTAATAAGGACTTCCATGTCCTAAATATTGAAATAACTCAACATAAGGCAATGTTACACGAATTAAAATTGTAACGAACTTTGGGGTTATAACAATCCCTCCTTCCTTCTCTATTCTCTCTATTTTCCTCTTCCTCCTGCGACAGCCATGGAGAGAGGAAGGAGCTCACTCAACTTCCACCTTCTCTCCTCTTGTTAACCCATTAATCTTGCTCCAAAAATTATAAAATTAGTACCATTGGAATCCCCTTGCAAAGGAGAACATTTTCCTCCTTTCAAAAATCCAAAAGCTCAACTTTCGTTTTTATGGGTATTCCCCATTTGAAGATTCAAGTCCACCATTAGAAGCACCTTCACCTCCTTATCATCTTGAGGTAAAAAGAATTTCGAAAATCCTTCATTTCTAGCTCTCATTGGCATTATAAGGATTTTCAGTTTTTGAACTCTTGGTTCTTCTTGCTCCAGCCGATTTTGGCTACTTATTTGGGCTAGGAATCTTGTTCTCTTGCTAGTCAAGAACTCCATTCATCCATTGGAAGGTAATAGCTTTTCTTAAACCCTAAAACTATGCTTTAAACTTTAAGTTGATTACGGGTAGAATTTGAATGGTGTTGTGTATTTGGTATGGGTTGTAGCACTCTGTGTGTGTGAATCTCATTGGGACCGAGAACAAAGGAGAAGAAATGAAGAGGAGGAAAAAGGAAGAAAGAAAACTAGAAACACAAGGTAATTATCTTTACCTTGAGCTAGTTTTGTATGTAGTATTGTAACAGTTTTTGGAGTTGTAAAATGAATGGTGTATTGAGTAATGAGTAGTAAGTATGTTGTAGTATAATGAGTAATGGTATTGAAACAGTTTTGAAGTTTTTAAATGTTGTTTAAAAGCTTGGGAAAACATGGGGTATTGAATGTGTATGTGCAGGAATTTTATGTTGTTGTATAGTGCTATTATGTGAGTATAGTGTATTGTATAAACAGGTGGTGAGAATGTGAAATTGTGAGCTGAAATAGTGTGTGAGCAAAGTAAGAATTATAGGGGAGACTATGTCAAATTTTGTGTAGGAATGAGAGGACTTAAGTGCTTAAGAAGAGGAAGTAACCTAGGTGGTAACTAGGTGTATTGGGAGAAGTGTAATGGGAGTGTTTAGTGTCTTGAAACAGATTTTGGAATGAGTTTGTAAATGGGATGAAACTAGAGTGTAAGGTAATGTATTTTGGATGCTAGGAATAACATTAGTTGAGGGAGTATTGGAGGATAGGAGTTGAGGGAAAAATCTGTAGCATAATGTGGAAAACCAAAATCTGTAGCATTAGTGTGAAGAAAAATAATGTAAGTGTTGAGTTCAGATGATGAAAATTGGTGTAAGTTGTATAGGAATTGAGTAGCAAGTTTGTTGGATGAACTAAGCTGATTTAGAGTGTTTAATTAGTGATAAATCATGTGGGGAAGTATTGGTAAAGATTGGGGAAACAATGGGTAAAGAAAACACCCAAAAGCAGATTTTAAAACTGAAGTACTGGGTCGGACCGAACTTGCGACCGGACTTGCAAGTTCGGTCGAGCCCAGAGTTACAAAGACGGGAAACCTTCTGGAATCGACCGACCTTGCGACCGCACATGCAAGTTCGGTCGGACGAGAAAATTCTCCCGTCTGAAACCTTCTGAAATGGACCGAACTTGCGACCGGACATGCAAGTTCGGTCGGCCAGAAAAATTCCCGTAATGCAAGCTACTGGAATGGACCGACCTTGCGACCGGACTTGCAAGGTCAGTCGGGCTAAAATTTTCACATACGAAACTTACTGGAATGGACCGACCTTAGGACCGGACTTGCATGTTCGGTCGGCCCTGGAATTTTCACACGATGTAGCCTACTGACTTGGACCGAACTTGCGACCGGACATGCAAGTTCGGTCGAGTCAAAACAAAAAAAAATGTTTTATTATATGATTATAGTAATCACATGTATATATATATGCCTATACGCATATATGCATATGTATGTAGTAATACACCATTAATGAAGTAGTAATGGTGAGAAAGTAAGTAAGTGAGTAAGGAAACAAGTCTAAGAAGTAGTAAAGAAAAGAATGGTTTTATAATCAAGTAAGAAAGTAATGAAGTAGTAAGTATATATAGAAAGTATCAATGAAGGAGTAAGTAGATCAATAATGGATCATTGATCATACAACTTCATGTATGTATAGGAATCAAATAGTTGAGCTCCAAAGGAACCGGTAGTACGAATACGACGGTGAACGGTATGATTTCTTCATGCCCTGTATCCTAACTTGGTTACCCCGATTTGTGTGCTTATGTGATCACCAATAAGATAAATGCATGAATTGGACTTTTATTGCACTTAATTGTGTCTGGACTATATTGTTCTTGTTGTACCTTCTTGAACAAATAGTTTGTATAATTCATGAAATGTATGAATGAGAATGAAGTATATGTGTAAGTATGAGTACTTGTGTATTGTATTGGTGTATGGAAAGAAAGTATGGACTTCTACTAATTCCTAACGATCTAACTCCTAACATGAGTAATGAGTAAAATGGAATGAGTAGAAGCCCGATATAGTTTCGGCCACACGTGAGGATAAGGAAACACAAGAGGTTGGATCCGAATCCTGGCTATAATCTTTTCCATGGACCAATTCCCTTGAATGGGTAGCATCCTGGATTAGTGGGCCACCCTAAAGCCCGGTGGTGGGATGTAGTAATCCCTGCCCGTAGGTCATACCGACTTAACTGGAAGTAAAGTATGTAAGAACACTAGTAGAAAAAAGATTTTAAATGACGACACTTAAACCACGGTTAAATGAAAAACCGTGGTTTAAAGTTTATAAACCACGGTTTCTAGGGAAACCGTCATTTATAGTACACGCCGGAGAGAATAAACCATGGTTTTTGAAGAACCGTGGTATATAGTTTATTTATAAACCACGGTTTGTAGGGCAACCGTCATTTATAGTACATGCTGGAGAGAATAAACCACGGTTTTTGGAGAACCGTGGTATATAACCGTCACGCCGGAGAGAATAAACCACGGTTTTTGGAGAACCGTGGTATATAACCGTCACGCCGGAGAGAAAAACCACGGTTCTTTAAGAACCGTGGTATATAACCGTCACACCGGAGAGAATAAACCACGGTTTTTGGAGAACCGTGGTATATAGTATGAGCGGGAATTTTAATTTTTGGCCCAAATTAACGCGGCTCTTCTCTTCGGAATGTACTATAAATGACGGTTGCCCCACAAACCGTGGTTTATAAGTAAACAAAGAGAGCCGCGTTAATTTGGGCTGAAAATTAAAATTCCCGCTCAGACTATATACCACGGTTTTTATAGAACCGTGGTATATAACCGTCACGCCGGAGAGAATAAACCACGGTTTTTAAAGAACCGTGGTATATAACCGTCACTCTCGAGAGAATAAACCACGGTTTTTGGAGAACCGTGGTATATAGTCTGAGCGGGAATTTTAATTTTCGGCCCAAATTAACGCGGCTCTCTTGTTCTCTATATATTTCTCTTACTGTAATTGCAACCCACACTGGCGAACAAGGATTGAACGCGCCTCTTCCTCATTCTCTTCACCTCCCGGTAATTTTTACAACCCACGCCGGCGAACATGGAACATGCTCTACGCCATCTCTTCAACCTCCCGGTAATTTCGCAAACCATACTAGTGAATAAGGAACATGCTCTATGCCATATCAACCACACTATAAATTTGCTACCCATACTGGCGAACAAGAAACATGCTCCTACCTCTCTCATTATCTTGTTTTCATGGTAATTTTTGCAACCCACACTGGCGAACAAGGAACGTGCTCTGCGTCTCATCCTCATGTTCACTCATTGTAATTTTTGCAACCCCAGCCGGCGAACAACGAACATGCTCTACGCCGCATCCATTTTCTTCAACCTCACAGTAATTTTGGAACCCACCGGCGAACAAGAAGCATACTGCACCTCCATTCTTCACTCACGATTTCGCAACCTTAATTCACAAACAAGGAACATACATAATCTGGCATCTTCATTGTCTTGTATATGCGCTCTGTTGAGATTTCCAGATTGAAGGCGAAGATTTGAAAAATTCATGGACCATAAACCACGGTTTCATGTATAACCGTGGTTTATTTGTTGTTTTTTTCACCTTATATACCACGGTTTTTAGAATAACCGTGGTTTATTCTCTCCGGCGTGACGGTTATATACCACGGTTCCCCAAAAACCGTGGTTTATTCTCTCCGGCATGTACTATAAATGACGGTTGCCCTACAAACCGTGGTTTATAACCGTGTTTTTTTTTACATTATATACCACGGTTTTTAGAATAACCGTCATATTACTCACTATAAATGACGGTTTATAGAACCGTGGTTTTTATCTTCATTTAAAACCACGGTTTTGAACCGTGGTATATAATATTTTGGCATTTACGACGGCCGCAAATACCACGGTTTTTAACCGTGGTATATAAGCAAAATAACCGTGGTATATAATGTTTTTTCTACTAGTGGAAGTAAGTATTGTATTTGTATTGGTCTTGACTATTGTAAGTCATTGACCCGGAGTAAAAGAGTATTGAACCCCCGATTAACCCGGGTGTGTAATGAGGCTAACAAGACCTTTGTATGTATTGGAGAATTGTATCTCCGTAATGCAGTGAGTATGGTAAGTATGGACGGTTGACTTGAATTGTCTTCCTTGTATGTATTGTATGAATGTATGCTTGTGAAATGAATGTACTGAATTGTATTGTATAAAGCATGTATGTGTGTATGAATGAAACGAACCGCATGTACTCAACCAAATAGTTGGCGTACCCTCGCTAGCACACGGGGTATGCGGTTAACATATGCAGCGTAAGCTGACCCCCTAGGGGGAATGTTTTTACTCCATAGGTACCCACGAGGCGTGACGGTAGGGTAAGGATGGGATGTGATTCTTTTTGGATGTAGTTAGTAGCATTGGATGGTGTACCGAGTTGTACACGGCCAAGGCCATTTTGAGTAGCCGGTGTACCATGTGGTACACCTTTTTGGATATTGAATTCTTAATTGGATAGTAAGGAGAGGATGTATAAACTCTTCATTTTTGGGAAGTAGTCTTGGAATGTAATTCGTATAACTTGGATACTCGGTAATCAAATGTAAGTTAAGTATTTGGTATTGTAAAGTAAGTAGTATGTATTTGGTTTATTCTAATCGTCAGACCGAAACGGTAAGTAGTAGTAGCCTTGTTAACCTTTGGAAGGCTAACGACGTTGTATCACCCACCGGGAGTAGGTAAGTATTCTGCTGCGAGTAAGGTAATTATGGGAATGATTAGAGGATAATGGAAGGATTAGCGGTTGGGGTGTTACAACTAAAGACATTGGAAATGTCTCAAGAATTTGAAACAAAACGCATGAAATAGCCAGAAGGGATACCCGGTCTAAACACAGTAAGGCAACGCCTACCATGAACATATAAGGGTTCAAGGAGCTAAGTGAAATACCGATAGTGATCATCTAAGGTACCGGAAGATACCGTTCACTATCGAAGAAGGCATCAAACCTGTTATAAACATTAAGGAAAAGCAGTAACGGTCTACCCTAAGGACGGGAGACATATAACCCTAAACGGGACAACTTACAATTCCAAAACCGCAATGCGGAGAAAACAGAACTCACTCAAATGTTAGCCGGATGTAGCGGCATAATGAATAACACCCAGGAGCAATCCATAAAGGTTATCAAATCAACATAGTTGAACGAGGTGTCATAATAAGAGCACAAAAATTACAACGAACACTCGGTTAGAACACTGAAGGGATCTCACTTACCAGGGGATACCCTGAATTAATAAGCGGTACCGATCAATACCGAAATACTTGAAGGGGCCTCCAATAAATGGAAGCGTGATGCGATAACCTTACCATGGAGCCCAGTAATACCTCCAAGCCACAGTATATGGAGTAATGCGAATATTGTGAGCCGCCTATAATGAGCAGCACTCTAGGCAACGTGGCAAGTATGCCATGAACCTATTACAATACAAATTCAACGGTTGCAAAACCATTGTGAATCATAGAAAGAATTGCCAAGAACGGCATCAGTAAGATTGTTTAATAACCAACGAGTAGGGACACCCCTCGTTAATGTGAGACCGCGAGAGCGGTAAACACATAGATTCCAAGAAGGGAATACCATCAGTGAATATCTGATAATACATCCCTTTCAGAACTACTAATATAGTGGAGCTTGAGCATCAAGCCATTGCCAAGCGAAAATTGTAAGAAATAAGCCAAAGAAAGCTTTGATAGCTATTGGAAGAAACCGAGGAGTAATCGGTTAAGAAGAAATACGTGAGGTACGAACCGGAAGTGTAAAACCAGTAACGCTCAAGGAGCTCAGAGATATAAAAGAATGTCATATGCCGTGATCAGCCAAGTAGATGGCGAACCATTGTCTAATGGTAGAAAAACATGAGCAAAAGCTAATGAAATAGTGGATGCCATGGAAACCAATGTCGTAAATAAATACGAATGGGGTGCGCTGCAAGCGACCAATACTTGTGGATAAATCACACGATGATACGGAGTTGGTGAAAAAAAACAGTAGATGGACCGAGTAATAAGGAAGTAATGATCATTCCTATTGCAATCTCATAAGAGATTTACTGCCCAGGGGTTTACGCCTCTGCACTCTATAGGACTGAGTGTTTTGGTATTGCATTTGTGCAGTAATGATCGAGTGGGATAGCTAGGAAGTTGGGAAGGTGGCAATCGTGGTAAGAATAGAGGAAAATTTGTGAAGTAAAGAACACTTGCAAGGAACCAGTAGGTGGGCATAGTTCAGAAGCCACTGGTAATAGAGGAAGCACTACAATTAAGTAGCGGCTTAACCTCAACCGACAATAAGGCGGAGGAACCAAGTGAATTATCACTACAAAACACAACAATATGTATATAGATTGCCAGAGAGCTGGTTATGAATCTAAAACTCATTGAGTTTGCGCACGGTAAAGGAATACCACGCTCGATGGAACAAACCTTATTCCCACGAAAAGAGGGGTAAAAAGGGTGATGTTAAGGATAACAAGAAGGGTGAATAACCTGAGCTATCAGAGTCACGCAGCAGAAGCTAGCGGGCCCAAAACTCTAAGTGAAATACACCTAGTGAATAAAAGGTCAATCATCAATGCCTTGAAGCCATTTAGGCTAGAACCGAACCCGGTACTGAGTTAAATAAACTCTGATGGAATTTCTTGATGTAGGGACTAACCGGTAATACGGTTAAGACCCATTGATCAAGGAACATTGTATAATAAACCGCATGGAAGCTGAACCACTCCATGACGGCTGAATGCCTTTGACCTATGTCCAATGTGGACACATGGTAGATTACGTGGGTGTAATCCCTTTTTAAGGGGGGTAGGGCGAAAACCACAAAATGTATGTTTTACGTGATAGGGCGTAAACTACAATGCGCATAGCGCAAAAGTATTTGTTGTGATGATTGGTACTTATGTTACATAAACATATGTATACCACTCATATTGTAATTGTGGTTGATTGTGAGACTTGAGTGGAAAGGAGTATTGATTGTGAGAAATTTGAGGTGAATGGAGTAGAGGAACTCCATGGGGAATGAGGACCCCGGTTGATAATAATTTGGGAAATGAGTATGTTTGAGGAGATCGATGAGTATGTTGGGAGATTTGAGGAGCATAAATCGGTATGAAACCGATGTTGAACCTATTGGGAAGTGAGTCCCCTAGGTAATTTGAGTTGGTTGTATTTGTGTATAATTTGAGGATAGAAATTGATTTGACTTGTAAATGATTTGAGGATAGAAGAACTAATTTGAGAACTAACTTTCGAAATTCTTGGGTATAGTAGCTGAAGATAAGTTGAGTAATAATTGATGGTATGAGTAGTAATGAGTAAATGAATTCTAGAAATTGGTAAATGTATGGTTGCATGATTATGATTAGAAAGATAAAAAGATAGAAAATGGAATTAATGTTTGACTATTTGATTGTGTGAATTGGGGTGGGAGGTGGAACTTGGTTTGCTAGTGATCAAGGGAAGCCGAACACCAAAGTGGGGTGGATGGATAGTTCAACACCAATGCTGATCACATTGGGGTTGAATGACTCTTGAAGCTCCGTATAAGTGGCCACAAGTAATCACACTAGTAATAGGTGAAACTAACAAATTGGAACTTGGAGTTGCATGGAAGTTTTCAAAATGAATTTCCAAAATGATTTTGGCAAATGATTTTCTTTAAACTTGAGAATGAGGATTGGTTTTGAAACCACTTCCACGGGCGCTAGTGGATCCTTCATGGCTAGGCACGGGTATCCGGTTGAATCATGGAGGTGAAGCTAGTTGTGAGTCGGTGGAGGTGTTGAATAGTTTTGAAACCACTACAACGGACGAGCAAGGGTACTAAGTGACCTGTAGGACGTTTGTAGTGTGTGTTTTGTATTTGTCCAAGGGCCGCCGGATATGAGTAGTCCGGTCAGGGAAGAGTACCCACTTTGGAGCCTGAGGATTCTCTAGAGTTGCAAATGAATTTTGATCATAACCAAAGGACCGTAGAGCCAGAAAGAGTAAGTGATCAATGTCATGACGGCCGTGAACCATAGAGCGTAAGTGTTCAAACGTGACCGGTACCTGAGGGATCACTCGATTTGGGGGAGGACTTAGTGCCTAATTGTCTGTGGATGGACCCCTATTGAGAGATTTGGGAAAAAGATATTTTTGGTTGCTATGCATGCTTGACATGTTGTGTGGATATGTGGGTTGTATTCAGTCAGTCAGTGGAGACTGACAGTTGTGGAGAGAGTATAACCTTAGTATTGAGTACCTTGGTGACTAACAATCTTAGACTCACTAACTTTGTGGGCAAAGTTCTTTAACGGGGGTAGATTGAAATACCCCGGACTTAATTAGGGTGATTAAATTACTCTAATATGATATTGAGGGCCTATTAGTTCCTAATGAATTTTGGTAAAGAGAATAAATCCAAAAGAAATAATAAAAACGCTTAAAGAGCGAAAAACGCTAAAACGAGCGTTAAGTGACCCTAGGAGAAATACAACCTTAAATGGGGTACTAAATGAATTTAAAAGGCTTAATAATGCCTAAATAATATATGGGAACAATTCCCGAAGAAAACGGATCCATAAAACGAATTAAAAACGCTAATAAAGCTTTAGCGCACGTTTTTCGAGAAAACCCGAAAACGTGACTTTGAGTGGTCAAACGAACCCGTAAAAATTATAGTTCATTAAATAACTATAAATAAACATTAATGGGAGTATAATAGCCATTAAAATTAAAGAAACGCGAAAATTCCGGAAAACGGGCCGGTTAGTGAATAGTGCTAAACCGGGAAAATAAATGAGCGTTTTCTGTAAAAGACAAAAAATGCTCCAGCTTGTACAATATGTGTGAGCCGATTTTTAATTGTTAAACAGCCCTCACTCACACTCTCACCTTGCTAAAAAGAAAAGTCAATAAAGTAAAAGGTACTAAAGTACCTTTCTTTTCTCTTTCCTCTCATTTCCCTCCTCTCTCTCCTTCCCTCCTTCTCTCACCACCGAATCCACCTCCTTCCTCCTCCCTATTCTGGCGATTTTGAACTCCCTCAAGAGCTCCCATGGCAGCCTCTCTTTATCTCCTTGCTCAAGCCAAAAATGCTCCAAATCAAAACAAAACACATATTTGTGTTCCTCTCATCATTCTCTATCTATCTCTCTTTTCAAAATCCGAAAATAATGAAGTTGACCTCCATGGGTTTTCCCCATTTGAAGAGAAAAGCACATCATCTTGTAGCTTGGAGTCTCCTCTTTCTTCTAAGGTAAAAATTTCATCGAAAAACGCATGTTTGCTCTTCCTCCCTTGGTAGCCGATTTTGGCTCTCTCTCACACCTTGTTTTTCTTCTTGATTTTGAGCTCCATTTCAACCCTCCAATGGTGGATTAATCCCCTTCTTGATTCAAGGGTGAGAACCCCTCTCAAAAATCTCCAAAGGTAAACCCTAACTTTGTACTAAGCCCTTTTGGTTGAATTGAGATTTCCTAAGGGTTTAGATAATTAATTGAGTATATTTTGTGTTTCTTGAATGTTGGGGTGGAGTTTGGCAACTCCATCCCCACTTGACCGATTTTGAGAAGAGAGAGGAACAAGGGAGAATCAAAGAGGAACTTGTGAATTAAGGTAAGAAATCTACCTTAAACTTGTTTTAATTGCTTTAGGAATTGGGATGGGTTAAATTTAAATAATGAACCCAAAATATGTGAATTAATGTAGTTGATTGGATTTGAGGATGATTGTGGACTTATGTTGATTTAAGGGCCTAAGTGCCATTGTATTTGAGATTTGAGCAATATTGTTGTTTGGTGAATTTTGAATTGAGTTTATGTGCTGGTAGGACCCTTGTAAGGGTGTGGCTAGTTTAGGATTGAAAATGGTGAAAAAGAGGTGTTTGGACATGTAAGGTTTATGGGGAGGTTATGGCAAAATTTTGGTAGAAAAACAAGTGTTTAAAGATGACTTAGTGTATTGGAGAACCTAGATGTTTGTAGTGTTGGTTGGAGTGTAGTAGTAGCATTGAAATGGCATTTGGAGAACTAATAGAGGAGAGGTGAAAATCTGTAGCAATGGAGTATGGAAATGTTTTAGAAAAACTAGAAAAGGAATTAGTGTGCAAGACTTAGGAAATGAGAGTTGGACTTGGGTTTTAGAATGGTGTATATCTAGGAATGAATTGGTATGGTCATTAAGTGATTTGGTAGACTTGGTAAGATGTAAAAACTAGCAAGGAGAAGTTAGAAATGCAAAAGAGTGAAAAATGCAAAATGTGAGAACTTGAATTGTTGAACTTGAACAAGAATTTGAGTAGGGATTTAACCAAGGATTTGAGGTGGATTAAGGAGTGTTTTGAGGTGTTAAAATGTGTAGAAAACTTGTGGAAAGATTAGGGAAAGATTAAGGGTGGTTTATGGATTGATTAGGGGCTGAAAAATAATGTAAGGTGCAGGTTTTAGCAGGGTCCGGGACATAGTCCTTGGACAGAGTCCCGGACCACCCATTAAAAACAGACCGAGAGTTTATCCTGCACATGGTCCGGGACTTGAGAGATGGACAAGGTCCCGGACCACCCATGTAATTCAGGCCGAAAGTTGCTACTCATTCTTGGTCTGGGACTTGAGTTGGGTACAAGGTCCCGGACCACTTGTTAAATTCGCCCGAGAGTTAGACAATGCATTGGTCCGGGACTATAGGTAGGGACCAAGTCCCGGACCACCCCCAGAATTCAACAGAATGTATTTTTAAGGGTTTAAAAGATGGGGGTTTGAATGGTATTGGTTTTAGATGATGTTTGGGAGTTGTTTGGTGACTTGTAAAGGTCCTAAGAAGTATAAACAAATGTTGGGAGTGAATGAGTAAGTTAAGGAAATAAGAACACTTAAGTAAACCGAGATAACGGGATAACGGGGTAAGTACGGGAGTAGCAATAATGTACATACCGTAACACCTTAATAATAATTGAACCATTTGACATGTAATTAGTTGTTCAAGAATATGATTCGAGGAACAAGGGTGAGCCAAAGAACATAAGAACCCCCAGTAAAGATAAACCCCGGTGAAAGGTATGATTTCCTCATGCTCTATATCCTAACTTGGTTACCACGATTTGTGTGCTTGTTTGATTGTGTGATCACCTAACAAGATAAATGCACGAATCGGATTGTGTGTACTCTCTTGTGTTTGCATTGTATCGTTTGTGGTTGGATTGTATTCCATTAATTAAAGTTTGTATAATTCATGAAATGTGGATTGGGAATGAATTGCTTGATTGTGATTGTGTTTGGTAGTGCGACTCCTAGTTGAGTCTTGTGTGAGTAGAGACTCGTAGAAGGAGTCAAGTGCAAACTAATAAAATGGTGGACACACACTACAACTATTGAAACCTTACACGGTAACCTAAACCTACGGACGCACTAGAACGTGAGAAAACATACGGGAGTAGCAACCTCCCGATAACGGCTAGAGAACCGAAACGACTAAATCCACACGATAACTATTAGTGGAAGTATACGAGTAACCTCTAACGGGAGGATTGGAAAGCTGTTCGAAACATGAACCTTGAGTAAAGTAATGAATGATAAGGGATCACCAAACCCCTTAGAAATATAGTCGAACCCCAAAGAGAGGAACCGACTAACATGAGCAATGTCCCAAACATGAGAGTATTCAATAATTGGGTTGAAACCTTAAATCTTAGAATACTAAACATTGAGGAATTCCCTAAGCCATTAGATGCTATCGAGAGAGATACTTCTAGGCTAATCCTTGAGATTGTGAACTGACTCCGAGAGTGGAGTTGTGGGAATTTGAGTAGTCTGGTAGTGAACCGGACATTTGAGTATTTGAGGAGCTAACTGTATAGCCCTATTTGTATTTGAGCCCGGTGGTGGGTCTTGTGTGTGACCCTGCCCGGAGGTCGTGAGATCGACTTAACATGTACCTTGAGCATTGGGTATTTTGGGAACTTGAGTATTGAGTATGGAATTGAGTATGTGAGTATTGAGAATTGAGTTGTGACTTGTGGGACTTGAGAATTTGAGTTGAGCGTGGAATTGAGTTGATTGTTGTAGACCTTGTTGAGATTGCGAGTAAGAGGACCCAAGGGAGTGGGTAGTACATGAGTAGTTGAGCAAGGCATGGTGAGGTAGAAACCCTCAAGTCTAATTAAAGAACATATTGAACCAACCCTTGATGTGTGTGATAGTGCTTGTGTTCAATGTTGAACTTGATTGTGAATGTACATATATAATGTATGTTGTATGCATGATGTTGTGAAAATGAACCACATGCTCTCGACCAATTAGTCGGCGTACCCTCGCTAGTACGCGGGGTATGCGGAAGTCATATTCAGCGTAAGCTGACCCCCTAGGGGGAACGTTTTTAGTGTGCAGGTACCCGAAGTGAGTATGAACACTGTAAGAGTCTGACAGCTAAGCCGGACACCGTTCGAGAGTAGGACGGGGTTGTTGTTGATATGGGTAGTTGTTAGGGAAATTGTATTTATGTATTGTGAATTTGTAAGACCGAAGGGTCATTGATAAACCTGGGAATTATAGGTACTCGGTATAGTATTGAATGGTTATTGTATTGTATATTATGGTGTTAAAGGTTGTATTGACTTGAGAATTGTTTAAGTAAAGGAAGTATCGTT
>CM041779.1:264415957-264639387 GCA_023374045.1 Limonium bicolor | reverse complement strand
TGGTTGTAAAGAGGAGATTAAGAAGAAGAGAATGAAGAAGACGACACCAAACAGTGAAAGGACGAGTGAGATACGGCCGTCACAAGTTATGGAAAAATACTGGTGAGAATGAGAATACTAGCCGATGTTTTGCTAAGTACCGGTGAGCTGTGTGAGCTTGACATGTGGCAGTTCTCAATTTTTACTCAAACTTCATTATCATAACTTTGCTAGGATGATAGCCATTGTCGTTCTTTTTATCGATCTTCATGGTTTTCCATAAACAATTTATTGGTATAGGTTTCATGGGATGGTTGACCATTCTCAAAAAGTCAACCCTAGCGGCTTAAGATGCTTTAGGGTTTCTAGAATTTTATATTACTTTTATGCTTCAAATTAATGGCTCCAAATTTTTTAAAATCTTTAATAAATTGGAGTGTAGGAATTTTTCCAAGATTTATTGACTTATAAATCTGTTATTAAATTCATAATACCTTATAATAAATTAATTTAAATTGTATTATTTTTAGAATTGTAATAAAGAATCCATAAATAATTTTAAATAATACCATACACTAATTTAGTGTTTAATATATTATTTAGGTTTTTATAAAATAAATCCCATTAATTTTAGGGTAGTCAGTAGATCCCCCTTAAAGAAATCTTCGACCCGAAGTTTTGAATCAATTAACTTACTCACACCGCTCCATGTTGGTTGACCAACTTCCATACCAATTCTTTATTCCATACATTTCATTTCCAATTCCACGACGGGTTTTTAATAAAAGAAATCCCCTAATTAATTTAGATTAATTTAGGGGTATTTCAGTAGACCCCTTAAAAAAACATCGTCCCGAAGTTTAAAATTATCTCGAACGACTCACCCCCTTTCAGGGTGTAAGGGTAAACTAAGCACAATTATATTACCAACTCTAAAATGCCGATCAAATAATCAAACCAATCAAGGATATTCATCAAATAAAATTCCAATCACAATTTCCATTCCATCATTCCCCATCCTTAAATAAGGATCCATTCCACTCAAGGTCAACCATTAACCAAAACCAAAATATCTCATAATTAGCATCCAGTTGATCCAAGATGCAAATGTCATTAACCACCTTAGGATACATTATCCAACAAGGTGTTTCAAAAACCAATCAGAACAATATGCATGGACCATACTAAACTTCAACCATTAGTTTTTGTTTCTTATTACTTGATGTTATTTCAAACACCACGTTCCAGGAATTCAACACCTTATCAAGCTTTGTTATGACTCTATGCATGGTGTTATATCCATGATCGTTGTGGTATGTATTTCTGATTGTTATGTGTCTGCATTTGTGTACACATGGTCTAACCATCATCCCAAATTCATGTTGGTCACCTCTTGTTAAATATACTTGTAACACCCTGGATTTACCTCATATGAAAGTACATGACGATACGAAACCAACGCCACAGACGGATCAAAAACGGACTTCAAATGAGTCCTAAAACTGAAAATGAAGTTTGGTCCGAAACTTTGGTCCGGACATTAAGTTCGGACCAATGCAGAGACTTACACCCCAGAAACCATCCGCGCATGCTGTCCGAACATGTAAGTTCGGACAGATGTTCGGACACCACTGAAGTTGCGAAAATAAAAGAACTTTCGGGGGCGTTCCGAACATGGATGTCCGGACGGACGTTCGGACAGGTCCAATTCTAACAAATACATGAAAACATCCTTGAATTGACTATAATGATCTCATTGTAATTGCATCTGATGAAGAAATTTATAACCAAAGGTTTCAAAGTTATACATCAAAAACCAAGCGAAAATATAAAACAATCCATAGTGCTACCGCCACCACTCATCCTTGAGTGCTCAGGCTAATGTTCCAACAAAACAATCAAAACGCCAATTGAACTTGTAACTTTCAAAATAGGCGGAAGCTCCAATATTTCAACCCCAACGTGGAAGTGCATCATAATAAACCCAAGCATTGTATTTCAAACACTGCAACTCAGAATAGTCCATCTCAAAACATTGTAACCCAACTTAAAGTCTAGAAACAATTTCAGATTTCCTACTCTATTGATAGCGCGTTTCCCGCCCCCAACTTCAGCAACCATTACCTCGATCAGAAAACATATACAGAAACACGAAGGGATCGCGCAAATCAGTGAAACTGAGTACAATTCCATCTCATCACGTAAAATACATTTTGAAAACATCTTTGGTATCGATTAAAACCGTAAACAACAAAATGGCACCACAAACCAAATCCATTTTCCACAACACAACCACAAAACCAATAGGAGTCTTCACAGGAGTAATCACCAAAGCAAACCAAGCAGACACAACGGACTGAAATACCAATACCCTCACCTCCTTTAAGTGTGCACACCCCCTATGAATCATCAGTCCATAGAGTAATCATAGAGCTTAACTGCAGTCATGTATGCAGCGCAAAATATTTAAGTCAGTGTAAATAATTCATGGTGCAGAGAACCAACATTGAATCAGGAGCACCAAGAACTCCAACATGGTGAATCAGGGATCACCAAGAACTCCAAGTAATTAAAAATCCAGTGAAGAACTCCCAAAACCAAAACCAATACCAATTTCCAGAATTCCATAACTTTGCACCACGTGAAGAATCACCAATCTCATTTGACCAAATCTCCATCAGAGTTTGCTCAAAATACTTCTTGTGATAGAAAACAATCCACATCAAAATCAGACATGAGCACAGAATTTACCTGATTTTCCTTAACTCAAGAAACAACTCAACAAAATCTCCAGAAGCTCGCCATCGATACCGATGTCTAAATTATAAATTCACAATCAAAATCTACTAACTGTAATCAAATAATGTTATAAAATCATCTAAGTCGAAGACTTACCCGCTGTTATTCTAATCGGCACCAGGGAAGAGATTCGACGCAACAAAAGAAGAACGGTGAATAGGAGTTTAAGAGAAGTGTAATTGGTGAGGCGTGGAGAGGAAGGGATGATGAAAGATCGTGATTTAAATAGAATCAAATTGTAAATAAAAGGACGTTATTAATTAAATAAAAAGTATCAATTTCTGAAGGAGGAGAAAATATAATATTGTAATTATTCAAAGAGAATCCAAATAGTTGAGCCCTATTAAAATGAAATCAGTTTTAGAAAGAAAGGAAATAATTATCGTCGCAAGTAGTTAGGAAAATGAATTAACATTTAGTGTTATAAATAATTTGAAAGGCAAAATAATATTATATTGTAAGTAACTTGGAAAGGACTAGATTCAACCGATTAGAATAAAAAAAAGGTAATTTATTGTTTGAAATTAAATGAGGAAGAGATAAAGATGAGCACAATATCTAAGGAGAGATAAAAATATTTATTTGATATAAGAGGAAATAGAAATAAAAAAATCATTGACTTCCAACAAAAAGGAAGTTTTGTGCTAGGAAGAATAATTAACAATAATTTAATAAATCGAGGAAAACAAGGATCTTACCAACCTATAATAAATGTAGTATTAAAACGGAATTGAACTCATAGGATTAGAAAGACGTTGTAACGTCTATAGAATGTTGAGATAATGATTTAAATAGTATGTTTGGAGGATAAAAGTTATAATCAATTTAGGAAGAAAAAGGAAATAGAATAAGATATTTGTTTGACTTCCCCGACCATTAATATACTAACCTCAGACTTAGCCATTATTACATATTTGTTCTAACATAACAATTAACTTACTTACGTCGACTATACATTATATTTCCTACTCAAAATTTGTGGTATTTCAATACTTTACGGGTTAATTGACTAGATAGTCAACATAGTATTTATTTCCATCATGGTCGTTTTATTCGACATAACCTTTTGGTTTAGCACTCATCATTTAAAGTTTTTTATTGGACATAACCTTTTTGGTTTAGCACTCATCATTTAAAGTTTACTGTTTGTTACTCATAATTTTCTTTATTTAAGACATTACGTGAAGTTTGATTTTTTTTTTTTACTTTTGGTTCATTATCTGATGCACAATATCACTCGTTGTTATTTTGGCTTGATTGTAATTAAATCTTTTAGTGTTCCCAACACATTTTCCTAACTCACTTGCCTCTCTATTGGCAAAAACAAAGTTTAGGATTCACCATACATATATTAGGTTAAGTTTTGAAAAAAGAGAAGAACTTAGGTATATTTATATATTACTAAAATAGCATTCTAGTTCACTCTTTATTCAATTAGGTACTGCATGTAATAGGTATCAAAATCTTAAATCATGTGATTTGGAAACTATTAATTCATAAAAGAAAATTCCATTATAATGTAATGTGATCATTCAAATGATTCCTTACTACAATATTTCTCTAGAAGCATTTTAAACCTAAAGTCTCTTAATTGTCATAGCTTGAAAATTCATGAACTTATTTAAAATAGAATCATACTGTATATGAAAACCTTTTTTTAATTCAATTAAGTTTTTTTTTCATGAAACCTTGTACGGTTTTATAACTTAATATACGTAAATATGCCCTTTATGTTATTTTAACATATCAATTATCTTAACAAGTTATACATCATTTGTAACATACTAGAGTAGTTTAAAATAATTATTTCAAATCATGTAATAATCCTAGATAATCTTTCAAAATTATCTTCAAGGGTTTATTAGCCAACCATAAGTTAAAACTCTATAAAATAAATATTTTCTGTGACTTTTCAAGTTTCAATTGTCTTTATAATTAACTATCGTATTTTAGACGAATCATTAAGTGTTCACTTCATAAAATTACTTATTATACATTTATATAATTTCACACAAGGCAGAGTTTTAGGAAGTTCTTATTAATTATAATGTAGTTCCAAAATCTGTTTTCTTTATGTTAAAATTGATTTTTTTTTTCAAGGTAGGAACTCCATATATATATATATATATATATATCTGGGTTGCTATTCGCAGTACAAATTACTAATCACCGCGTACAATTTTTTTTAATTCATACTGACGCTGTACACATATAATGATGTCATGTTGTAACTTTTGTTTTTTTAAATAATTGCTTGAGCGTAAACAGTAAAAAACACTCTGAATGTTACAAAAAATTAAAAAACACTCTGAATGTTACAAAACATTATAAACCCGTATTAATTGTGTCAATATGATTTTAATTGTGAATCCACATTGGTACATATTCAGAATGTCGTACTGAATTCATAGTTAAAAACGCCAATTTCGAGTGAAAAACGCTCTAATTGTAATAAAAGACGTTAAGCCCGTTTTAATCGCATTTAAACGTTATAATTGCGACTCCACGTAAGTTAAAGACATTTTATGTTGTGTTGACTAAATTACAAACATTGTTACACTTTCAGAACGTCATACTAAAATCGTAGTTGAAAACGTCAATTTTGGGTAAAAAACGCTCGCACTATATATTGCCTAACCTTCCTTGGATTATTCATTTCTCTCTTATTCACTCTCTCTCCTCTCTCTCTCTTCCTTAAGAACCTCTCTTCTGACTGTCGGAGCCGTCACCCGCCACCGCCAACCACCACCGGAATATTTTTCCAGTGAGTTTTTCAAATTTTTTTTTGCAACTTATAGATTTGGGTGTCCTGAGTATGAATTTGGTGTTAGTTTTTTGAAATTCAACATCATTTGAGCTAGATCTAGCATGCAAGATTCGAAATTTTTCAAAAAAAAAAAAGTTCATGCGAGGAGCACCGCTGCTCTACTCGCGCTAGGGCGAGCAGCGCCGCGGCTCTACCCTGCGCTACGCGAGTACCGCCAGTGCTCGGATTGAAGATAGGCGAGGAGCAGCGCCGCTCGTTTTGAAGACAGGCAAGGAGTCCCGTGGCTCGCCCAGCTGTGCGCGCCCGACGCAGGAGACGAGGACCGCCGTTGCTCGACTCGGGTAGATGCGAGGAGTACCGCTGCTCGCCTGTGACGGAGGAGAGTACCAGCGCTACTCGATTTCGCCGGTGGAGAGGAGCTGTGCTACTCGATTTCGCCGGTACAGAGGAGCTGCGCTGCTCGATTCTGGGAGTAGGAAAACTATTTTTTTTTTTTTGAATTTTAATATTTTGAATGATTTTTAAATGTTTTAATTTGTTTATTTTTTAATTATAATATTGTGAATGATTTTTAAATGTTTTAATTGGTTTTTTTTAATTCTAATAAATATTGTGAATGATTTATAAATGTTTGAATTTTTTTTTTGAATTGTAATAATGTGAATGATATGATTATAAATGTTTGAATTTTTATGTTATGAATGAGGAATATAACTGTGTGATATTTGTATGCAGTGATGGATCGACTGAAAAAAGCAGTGAAAAATGTATACACGAAGAGGAAGAATAAAGACCGGGGTACAGAGCAGCCTATGACGGCCTCGTACCGTCTTGGTGTATGTGCTCCTGGTGAAGGGCCGAGTGATCCTGCCCCCCGCATGGAAGCAGCACGCCATTCATCATTCCATCCCGGTCAATCTTTCAACGACCCAGCGTTTGAAGTATCTGCACCACCAATGGTAGCGGAGGATGACTCGGCGGTGTTCAATATACCGAGGAGACGCATGCCAGTGGTGTCATCATCCAGTAGTGCTTGGTCTGACAGATTACTGCACAGTGCCAGCTACAATATCTCGGGGGAAGCAAGTCACCAGACTGCTCCGTTATAAGCTCAGACATCAGGCGGTGGTAGTTCATCACGTCCACCACGCCCATCACCCGCCCGTGCTGATGAGGATCATGTGATGACTGAGTGTTCGCCACGTGCTGATGACGGTGGTCGTGGTGCTGATGATGAGGACTCACCCGACGTGGATGAGGAGCAGGATAATGAAGATGATGAAGTCATGGATAAGGAGGATGACACTGACGAGGAAGCAGCGCTAGCGATGGTTCCAGTCATTCCTACCTCCTGGAAGATGACAGAGGTGCTAGTTCCTGGCGGTCCACTACTCACTAGTGTTATCACTAGCTTCGGGGGTCATGTAGCGCTTGACTTATGGACCTTGACTAAGGTATGTTCTCTATCTTCTCCTGTATTTGATCATTTAAATCATACAGCGTTTTGTAAGTGTTGAATATTGGTCATTATATAGGATCGTGGGGTTTTGAGTTTCAAATCCCGTAGGGTGATGCTTACATGCTGGCCAAAAGATCAAGTAACCTGCAAAAGAGCAAGGAACATGCTTAACTATTCTGGTATAGAGCACCTACAGGATATTACGATGCCATACAACAATATGTCCCTCATCAGTGCTTTTATGGAGAGGTGGCAGCCTGATACAAACTCATTCCATATGCCTTTCGGTGAGATGACGATTACCCTGCATGATGTGTGGATGATACTGCAAATCCCCATCGTCGGTCGTCCATTGATAGGGGAGATGTCGAAGGAGGTAATGGCTGATTGTCTTGATTTTGGAGGAGATGTCGAGACTATGACAGAGACATTGTTTAATACCGATGATGTATCGATTGCGTGCTTGTTGGAGCACTGTAGGGATGAACCTGAAGACCCAATGAAGCAGGCATGTGGTTGGTTGTATCATTTGATCGGTACCACCATATTAGCTGGAAAATCAAATGGTCGTCTAAGTCCACAACTGTTCTCGTTAGTAGCTCCCATGAAGAAAGCTACCAAGCTTCGTAAATATGCATGGGGAGCTGGTACTCTTGCATGGTTATATCACCAGCTTGGGATAGCCTCTCGTGCCGACTCCAGTGGGATAGCTGGTTCTATGACGTTACTTGAGGTATGTGTCCTAATGTGCATCTAGTATATGATAACTCACTGAGTATTAATAATTGGTACTGCTTAATCATTCTAGTGTTTTATGTGCACAGTGCTGGATTTATGCGTACTTTCCTACATTAAGACCAGCGATTAGCCCAGACTAGCGCTCTAATGATGATAGACCTTGGGCTCTAAGATGGGTGAGATCTACCTCTCAAGTGCAGGATCATCGTTCACTGCAAGGCTGTCGTGAGCATCTAGATGCTTTGACTGCTCTAAATGTAAGTGTTTGTAGTTGCTAACACATTGAACCATTATTATTTTTGTCTTTTGTTGTTGGTAAAATCTTACTATTTATGTTCATTGTAGACTGATTGGTTGCCCTACGGTCGGGATAATGTTAATGTTCATGGAGAGCGCACATGGTATAGAGGTAACATACAGGTTATGGGGTTGAATGAGCCATACTTGCCTGGGCGTTGTCTGCGCCAATTTGGTTACATTCAGGGTATCCCTGAACCTCCTATTAGACCCAACCCAAGATCTGAAAAAAGAGGGAAAACCCCATCCTACACCTGTGTATACCCCCCCCCCCCCATGTATAGTTTGTGGGAAAACACTCCTAAATTGCTGGTTCCAGGGTATACGCCCACAAATGCGCGGTTGCATGCTTGCGACCCACTCTACCTAGGTTGGTACACCAAGCATACACACCCGAAGATCCTAAACCCTGAGAGTTATCAGACCACCCTGGTTCATCGTCCAGATCCCTGTCTAGTAAGTCATATTTTCATACTACTTCATCACATATCACTTTTATTTTGTATGTGTACTTACCTGACCTAGTGTGTTACAGCTACTGTCTGAGGCAAGTGAGCTTGCACGCCCGTACTACCAAGAGAACAATGCATGGGACAGGTCATACTATCATCAGGGGATGCCAGAAGAAGAACAAAGGGATGCAACTCATGGTCTTGAGGATGTGTTCAGCTCTTTATACATATGGGATAGTTACCAGCGCCAGCATGGTGCAGCCTAGTGGTTGTCATCTTGAATTTGGATGTAATAAACTTTAGTATCATCTTGGAACTATTTGTTGTCTTCCATTTTTACTTGGTGTGTTAGACGCTAGTACAATTTGTGTGGTTGTAGTTTTTTTTCTGGTGGACTTGGTGATGGTGGAATTATTGCTGACAATGCTGGTTACCATGTTGATGATCTATTGGTTGATTTTGTGGAGGTTCTTAGAACCGGTGGAGATAAGCAAAACAGGGGAGACTATGCCAATTTTTTTCTAGAAATGCATCGTTTCTTCAATGCCAATCTGGGTGGTCTAAATTCTTTGTTGGTCGTTGAGTGTTCTCAGGAATGATAGTGTTGAAATGAAATATCTAACATGTACCAAAGATTGAATATGTCATGAGAAATGAAAATTATCAAAATGTAGAAATTCCTAAGAAAGAAAAGTCCCTGAATTCAAATCCTATGAATCACATAATTGAGAAATGAAGCCTGAGCAGATTATTATATTTAGGGATGGTGTGAGTGAATCTCAGTTCAAACATGTTCTAAACATCAAGCTTGACCAAATTATTGAGGCTTGCAAATTTCTGAATGAAAGTTGGAACCCCATGTTTGTGGTGGATGCCCTGATAATGTCCCTCCCGATACTGTTATTGATAATATGGTGTGTCACGAGAAATTAAATATATCAAATTGTAGAAATTCCTAAGAAAGCAAAGCCCACGAATTCAAATCTGATGAATCACATAATTAAAAGTCAATAACTATAACAACACGTTTATTCCACGTCCAAACATCTACTAAAGATTATAAATCCCAAAAATTATAACAACACGAGAACTAACAAGATCAATTACGCAATAACCAATAACCTAATTATTTCCTAACCTTTGTCTCTCTATTCCCCGTGCTATTACATTACATCTCATCTCATAAATTGGTTCTTGGTGTTGAAAATCATCATCATCGGGCTCAATAGGATCATAAATAACAAGTAATGGAATATGAGCGATGAAATCATTATACTCCATGTAATTCTCCATCATCCGGCGAACTGATGTATCATTTCGTACATGAATAAAAGTCCACTCGTAGTCGCCCTCCAGCCCCAAATACACCATTGTTGTTATGTTTATTCTGCCGATGAGGGACTGTAGTGCTTGAATTACTCGTCGTTGTAGATCCCGGAGATTACTAGGATATGGCATAGTAACTTCTACGCGTTTGTGCCCCATTCTTCTATCAAATTGTGCTCCATGACGACCAAAAGTAGCTACATAATTAACGAGCACACAGAAAGGAAACTCCATTTGATTTTGAGAGCGAAATGGGAATTAAGGTATGAAGAGTTCAAGCAAGATGTAATTAGACAGATTCTGAGAGCACAGGGTAAGGATTGAGTATTTGGGACACTAATACCCCTTTTATAATATTTGAGTATCACTGACATGTCCAATGGCTAGTTCAACGGCTAGTTCAACAGCTACTGAAAGGAAGCGTACCAAACACACCATGGAGAAGTTGAATTCAAAGTTAATTCAAAGTTACCATAGGTAATTACTTTTGTCAGGAAAGGTACACGTACCAGGTCACTGTACCAGGTTACCGTTTGCAGTACAAAGTGAATTCAAAGTTACCATAGGTAATTACTTTGTCAGGAAAGGTACACGTACCAGGTTACCGTTTGCAGTACAAAGTGAATTCAAAGTTACCATAGGTAATTACTTTTGCCAGGAAAGGTACACGTACCAGGTCACTGTACACGTACCAGGTTACCGTTTGCAGTACAAAGTGAATTCAAAGTTACCATAGGTAATTACTTTTGTCAGGAAAGGTACACGTACAAGGTTTACCGTTTGCAGTACAAAGTGAATAAGTTACCATAGGTAATTACTTTTGTCAGGAAAGGTACACGTACCAGGTCACTGTACACGTACCAGGTTACCGTTTGCAGTACAAAGTGAATTCAAAGTTACCATAGGTAATTACTTTTGTCAGGAAAGGTACACGTACCAGGTCACTGTACACGTACCAGGTTACCGTTTGCAGTACAAAGTGAATTCAAAGTTACCATAGGTAATTACTTTTGTCAGGAAAGGTACACGTACCAGGTTACCGTTTGCAGTACAAAGTGAATTCAAAGTTACCATAGGTAATTACTTTTGTCAGGAAAGGTACACGTACCGTCATGTACACGTACCAGGTTACCGTTTGCAGTACAAAGTGAATTCAAAGTTACCATAGGTAATTACTTTTGTCAGAAAGGTACACGTACCAGGTCACTTTACATGTACCAGGTTACCGTTTGCAGTACAAAATGAATTCAAAGTTACCATAGGTAATTACTTTTGTCAGAAAGGTACACGTACCAGGTCATTGTACATGTACCAGGTTACCGTTTTTTTAACTTGTAACCTTGTGGCTAGTTCATGACCAACCTCTATATAAGGGATGCCTCCTCCATTTCATCTTCATACACTCACTCTCCATATTCTCGAAGCTCTCTATCTCCTAACTCTTCCCGATCATGAGTATGTTCCAGTATCAAGCCCAGTAGTAAGTATTTATTCGTTGTGTCTTTGTAAATCATATTCACACTAATATTTCATATTTCAATATTCATCTAACATTCTCGACCCTTATTGCAGGAAAGTGACTCAACCACTAATTCAGATTGGGATGAATTTGATGAAGGCGTTCCAGATCATAATGTAGAGATGGATGACTACATGCAAGAGATGTATAATCGACCTCCGGTGGTGGACACAGGTTACTTATTTCAAACAAACCAGGCCTTTAGGAGTAAAGAAGAAGCGAAAGCTTGGGTAGATAGTGTTGGCCACCCCAACCATATCTACACCATAATTCAAAGTTCTCGGGTGGGCCAAAATTTCCACATAACATGCGAAAGGTATTGGACACCACGAAGGACATCACGACTGGTGTCATCAACCGGCGCAGATCATCTGGTTCAAAGAAATGTGGTTGTCCTTTTCGAATTAAGGGGTATTACACAAGCTACGGGTGTTTCTTGCAAGTGAGTCACGGATGGCATAACCATGATCTCGCTGAGTGGGCAGAGGGTCATTTTGTAGGAAAACACCTGACTGAGGTGGAGGAGATTATGATCGATCAGAGAAGCAGAGTCGTGTGTGCCACCCTGTGCAATTTATTCAGAGCTCACAACAATCAACCCAGAAACGTCAGCAACAAGGAAAGACATATACAACCGGATACAAAAAACAAAACTAGTAAATAGAGATGGTCGATCTATGGTGCAGACTCTGCTGAGTGAGCTAGACAAAAAAACAAACTACTACAACGATTACACTATAGATCCAAGTAAGTATACTCAGTATGTCTCAAATAACTTCAATCATTTAGGTTTCATATTAATTTGATAGATAACATGATTATATTTCACAATTTAGGGGATCAAACATGACTTGGGGTCCATCTTCTTTGCACACCCTACCTCTAGATTACTGCTCCATGCGTTCCCGTATGTCATAGGCATTGATGCTACCTATAAAACAAACATAGCAAAAATGTCTTTGGTTCAGTTACGGGATGACGAGTATAGGCAAAAACTTCAACATTGCCTTCGCCTTTCTTGTATCAGAATCAACAGACATGTAGTGTGGGCACTTCAACTTAAGGGACCCCCTCGGGGGACTACAACCTCTACATTTATCACCGACAGATGTCTGGCCCTGATGAATGCCTTAGAAGAGGTATTTCCTGAATCTCATCATACTATGTCGGTGGCACATAAGTAGGAACGTTCAGGGGAAAGAGAGACTTATATGGGTGATAGAGGAAGGGCGGCGGCTGCAGTCCGAATGTGGACTTCGATTGTCTACTCGAGCACAGAGCAGGACTACAACGAGAGGTACAAAAATTTCAATACATACCCAAGCTACCCACGTTTAATTACGTATGTTGCATCAGTCTGGGAGAAATACAAGGAAAAATTTGTGGAGGCTTGGGTTAAGAATGTGTTGCACTTCGGCAACACAACGACAAATAGGTAAAATTGTTAATTGTAATGTTTAAGATAATATAGTGATTGTTATAGATCTATAAAACTTACTTAAACATTGATAGGGTGGAGAGCGCACATTCTTCTCTAAAGGCGAGATTAAGGAGTGCTAGACACACATTGGATGTAATCTTTCCAAAGATTAACGATCATGTGAATACAAGCATCCGGAGTTAAAAAAAGGATTTTGAGGAAGCCAGTACAAAACACAGAAGAGAGCACATGAGGGTTCCAATCGCTGACCTGATCGGGAAGGTTAGTACCCTTTGCTTAGATGAGCTAGTCAAGGAGCTTGGAAGGGCGAATATGTGCAAATGGACAGCTCAATCTGTGGATGTGACAAGGTAACCTCTCATGGATTACCTTGCGCTTGTAAATTAAACTACATGCTGGATAGTGGTTATACTATGCTCGAAGAGGGATATACATCGTTTCTGGTATACCCTAAGCTGGGAGAAACATGAATCGGCAATTGATATGGTATCCTACATGGAGGAAGAACAAAATAGATGGCGAGACATAGCTTCTGAGGTAGCACAGTTAGATGATCCTACTCTGATGGCGAAATGTTACAGTCAAATCCAAAACTTCCTTCACCCAGATATGGTGTGCCAATTAGGAGAGCCATTGGAACAGGTTGGGATTGGCAGACCTACCGGGCCCTCAAGACCAAACCGAGGGGAACCTTCGTCTTAGGAGCGTAGCCGACCAAGGGCAGGCCAGTCAGAAGGAGCGCCATCAAATAGAAGATCACATAATAGAAGATCATCAAATCTGAGTCGATTCCTGCACCTAGACAACTTCCCATACTACTAGAATTTCAACCCCAACCTATTCAATATATGACTGGGTATATTGATGTTCGTGGAGATGGGAATTGTGGTTTCAGGGTCATTGCTGACTACCTATATTCAAACGAGAAGAGAGGTGGAAAGATGTCCGTGTAGCATTGTACAATCACATGAAGAATCAAGCACCTGCGAATCAACTATACAAGGCCATTTTAATGAAGGACCGTACAACGGCATGTTAAGAGCGCTTCATTGGAATTCAGGAGAGCCAACACCTCCACAGAAATGGATGCACACGGAAATGGGGTTGGCGATCACGACAAAGTACACTTCGAAAGGAGTTTTCTACTCTACTATCTATGGGGGTGCGGCAAGTGCCACATACCTTCCGATCGATAATTATACCGATCGTGATAGCCCAAGAGGAGAGATCCACATAGGAATTTGCCCCCAGGGTCATTTCATAAGGTTCGGCATGGTTGATGACTCCCCACTCCCCCCTGTCTATCCTCAGTGGTTCGTTTATAGAGATCCAAACATTGTCGGACCTTGGATTCATCGAATACAATCTAGGTTAGATAATTGGATCAACCTTGTACCTTAATTTTTCTTTAACTTAGTTGTTGTATGAAATACCCCAAACTTAAATATAGTGATTAAGTTATTCTAATCCTTGTTTAAGAGCATAATAATGCTTAAGAAGTATTGGAAAGGAAAAATAAATCCAAAAGAAATAAAGAAACGCTTAAAAACGAAAAATGCTAAATAAACGTAAAATAACCATAGGGGGTATGAGACCCCGGATAGCGTATTATATGGATTCCAAGGTTTAATAAGAGCTAAATAAATATGGGAACAACTCCCGAAGAAAATGGATCCAAATAATGTATTAAAACGCTAATAGAGCTTTAACGCACGTTTTTCGAGAGAAAACCCGAAAACGTGACTTTAAGTGGTCAAACAGACCCGTAAAAATTATAAATCATTAAATAATAATTATTAAGCATTTATGGAAGCTTACTAACCAATAAAAATAATTAAACAAGAAAATTCCGGAAAACGAGCCCGATTAGTGAATAGTACCTAAACCGGGTAAAATAACGAGCGTTTCTGTAAAAGACGAAAAACGCTCCAACTAGTGTAACTGTAGGGGGCCGGTTTTAATCAGTCAAATAACTCCCTCACACACATGTAACTAGCTAATTAAATAAGAGAGCCAAAAGCAAAAAAAGCAATAAAGTAAAAACTACTTTATCCCTTCTCTCTCCTCACTCTCTCATTTCCCTCGTCTCTCTCTTCATTCTTCCTCCCCTTCCACGATATCTCTCTCCTTCTCTAAGGGGCTGGCGATTTTGGAGAGTTCCCACAACAAAATGGCAACTCCCTCTTCTTCTCCATGCTCTACCTCCATGTGAGCTCCAATCACAAAAATAATTACATATTTGTAATCCCCTCATCATTCTCTACACTTCTCGCTTTCCAAAATCCAAAAATGAGGAAGTTAATTTTCGTGGGTATACCCCATTCAAAGAGAAAATAGCACCAATGGGTAGCTTGGAGTCTCCTCTTTCCAACAATTTAAAAATCTACATGAAAAACTCATGTTCTCTCCATTTTCCTCCATAACCGATTTTTACCCACTTGTAATGCCTTGTTTTCTCTCTCTCTTTTGAGCATCAATTCAACCTTGCAATGGTGGTGGATTCACCTTCTTGAACCAAGGGCTAAAACCCCTTCTAAAACACTCCAAAGGTAAACCCTAGGATTGTGCTTTAAACATCTCAATGAATTAGTATAAATCTAAGGGTTAGTATTTTGATTATACTTATTTTATGTGCTTTGGGTGATGGGAATGGAGTTTGACAACTCCATTCCCCATATAGCCGATTTGTGCAAGAAAGAGAGAAGGGGAAGAATTGGAAAAGAAAAGGAAATAAGAGCTTAAGGTAAGAGCTCTTTCTTAATGCTATATTTTAATGCATTAGAGTAATGGGAATGGTAAACTAATTTAAAGAACCCAAATCTTGTATTAGTATTGTAGGTTGTGGAAGTTTGAGTATTTGTGAGCTAACATTTGAATTGTAGGCCTTAGAGCCAAGTAAATTGTGTATGAGTACTGGTATTGTTGTTTGATGGAGTATTGACGTAGTGAGGTGGATTTGTATTGATTTGAGTGCTGGTAGGACCTTGTATGGGTGTGGCTAGAATAGGAATGAATTTGGTGAGAAAGTATGTGGGTGTATAAGTGAGAATTGTAGGTGAACTATGGAAAATTTTGGTAGGAAATATGTATTTAAGATGACTTGGTGAATGGGAGAACCAAGGTAGTATTGGGATGAGTAAGGAGATTTAGTGATCATGGAATGGTAGTGTGGTATGAGGATATAAGGGTGTAAAAATCTGTAGCAAAGAGGCATCAAAATGCATTGTGGGACTATGGAGAATTAGTGCAAGATTTGGTAAGAAGAGAGTTGGACTTGGGTATAGGTAGTGTAATGACTTGGAAATGTATTTTGGATGCTAGAAGTGACATTAGTAGAGGAAGTTAAGAATGGTAGAAGATGGTTTAAAAATCTGTAGCATAAGTAAAACAAAAACTGTTACATTTGTGGGAAAAGAAGTGAGGAAATTGTGTAAGTTGATTGATGGATTTAGTAAGGAATTTGGTGGATGAACTAAGGCAATTTGGAGGGCCTAGGTAGTGTTTAAACATGTGCGATTACATGTAGGAAGATTGGAGAAACAATGGGCAAAGTATAGAAACTTAAAACAGAAATCAAAACTGAAATACTGGGCCGGACCGACCTTGGGACCGGACTTGCAAGGTCGGTCGAGCCCAGATTTACAAAGGACAGAAACCTTCTGGAATGGACCGACCTTGGGACGGACATGCAAGGTCGGTCGGCCAGAAGAATTTCCTGTAATGTAACCTACTGGAATGGACCGACCTTGCAACCGGACTTGCAGGTCGGTCGACTCAAAATTTTCCCGTAATGTAACTTACTGGAATGGACCACCTTGCGACCGGACTTGCAAGGTCAGCGGGCTAAAAATTTTCCGTCTGTAACTCACTAGAATGGACCGACCTTGGGCCGAACTTGCAAGGTCGGTCGGCCCTGAAATTTTCCAGCGCATTTCCCTACTGACTTCGACCGACCCTGGGACCGGACTTGGGTAAGGTCGGTCGAGTCATACACAAAAAAAAATAAAAAAAAAAAAAATTTAATTAATAATAATAATATATATATATGTATACATAAGTATACCCGCATATACATATGTACGTATCTGTAAGTAAACAGTGTTGAGTAAGGAAACAAACTTAAAGAAAGAAAACAATGTGTAAGTATAAGAACTCCAAAGACTTAGTGAGTATGAGTTAGGAAACTTAAGGGTAATCGAGTTAAGTTAATGATAGTTAGATTAATCACTCGATTGTATGTATATCATAGGATTCGAATTGTGAACACCGGAGGAACGTCGGATACAAGTATAACGGTGAACGGTATGATTCTTCATGCCCTGTATCCTAATCTGGTTACCCCGATTTGTGTGCTTATTTGATCACCTAATAAGATAAATGCATGAATCGGACTATTTTGCACTTACTTGTGCTTGTTTACATTGTTCTTGATATTGTCTTGAACAATAGTTTGTATAATTCATGAAATATATGAATGATGATGGAGTGTATTGTATTTCGTAGTGTACTTGTATATTGTAATGGATTTTGTATGGATGTGTATATGTACAATGTAATGTGTATGTGGCTTGGATGTTGACTTCTACTAATTCCCAACTACCTAACTTCTAACTTAAGAGAGTAAATTGGAATGAGTAGAAGTCCGATATAGCTTCGGCCACGCGTGAGGACGAGGAGACACAAGAGGTTGGATCCGATTCCTGACTCTTAAACTGGTCCGTGGCCCAAATCCCTTAAATGGGTAGCATCCCGGATTGGTGAGTCAATTAAATCCCGGTGGTGGACGGAGTAGTCCTCGGGCCGGAGGTCCCGACGACTTAACATGAGTAAGAGTAAGTAAGTAAGTAAGTATGTATGCGATGTACTGTGGAACGAGTAAAAGAGTAATCTCCACCCGATTAACCCGGGTGGACCAACATGAGCTAACAAGTATGGTGAATTGTGTATGTATTGCGTATGTACTATATATGTATTGCGTATTGCGGATCTCAAAAAGGTAAGAACGTATCTGATGGCTTGATAGTATACCATGTATGTATTGAAGAGTATGCATGAGTGTATGTATGTATTCATTGTGTAATGTATTGTAACATTGTGTATAAGAGCATGTATGCATGTATGTTGAATGAAATCAATCACATGTATTCGACCAAGTGGTCGGCGTACCCTCACTAGTACGCGGGGTATGCGGTTATCATGCTCAGCGAAAGCTGTAATACTCCGTATTTTCGTTTTTTTTCAGATTTCATGACATTTCGGTTTATATTTGCTTATGTATGTGTTACTTTGGATAGCTGATGGGACACCGGAGTCTTTAAATTAAAAGACGGGGGCAAGGAGGTCATTTCCCCTCTTTATTTTTGGTGAGACTTATTAAAGTAGATAAGTCATTTATTTTACAATCCCAATCCACGATCAATTTACAACCGTGCGTTCTCCCTCGCGCAGTTCTGCGCTCTCCCTCTCTTCTTCCCCATTGCTATGCTTCTGAGTTCGTGTGGATCTTGCTGCGTTGTGATCGGTTCTGCTGCTACTTCTGTTCAGATTCTTCCCCTCTGCAAATCAGGTAGGTCGTTGGTGAATTCGGTAGTCTCTTTGCTGTTTTGGAGAAGCAGTTTTCTGATTATGCATTCTGTTTTTTGGGGGCTGTTCTCTGCAAATTCAGTGGCTGATTACGCTGTTCGGGGTTACAGTGTGTCGGGTCTTCGCTCTGCTTCAGATTGGTGCAACCTTCTCTGCAATTCGAGGTAAGTGGGGGATGGAATCGGGGTTGTTCGTTCACCCTCGGGGACTGTTTTCGTTTCTATTTTCTTGACTGATTTTGTGTGGTGTTTGTGTTTGCTCGTTTTCCTCGCTTTTGCGTTGTTAATTGATGGGCTAAATCCCCGGGGGAACTGATTTGCAATTCGGATCTTTTGTGTGAGTTTGGCATTGGATTTTGTTGTCCTTCTGTGCGTCTGTTCGTTCTGGAAATCGCCTGTTTTATGCCGTCCGAACTTCGGTCCGAACGTTGAAGTTCGGACGGCTTGTTTTGCCGCTTCTGTTTTTCTGAAATTCGGGACGTCCGAACTTCGGTCCGAACATCGAAGTTCGGACACCCCTTTTGTGAAAATTCCGAGTTTCGAAGCTCGGACTTCCCTCGTAACTTTTCCGAAGATTGTGTCCGAACTTCGGTCCGAACATCGAAGTTGGACACTGTGATTTTCCGCGTTGGTTTGTTCTCGGCATTTGTCCGAACTTCAGTCCGAACATCGAAGTTCGGACACTGTGTTTTCTGCGGTATTGTTCTCGGCTCTGTCCGAACTTGCAAGGTCGGACGCAAGTTCGGACAGCCTCTGTTTTTGGCATAACTCTTCGTTTTAGCTCCGTTTTGAGTTCCGTTTGCGGGGTTGGATTCCCCTATCTGTGTACAAGCTTCTTATGCTGTTTATATGCATTTTTATGCACTTGAGATCTGTTTTGTGAGCTTTTGGTTTTGGGACCTAGTCACTTTGCTTCTGAGCCTTGGATAGTCGGGTCGGGCTGTCCCGTAGCATGCTGCGCAGGAATTCCTTCTGTTTATACTCCTTAGGGTCTCCCTTAGGATGTTATTTGACCGACGGGTCTGTTAGCTGTCTCTACGGCTTCTGTTGTGGGATCTTCGGATCCATAGGACTTATGTGAGTCCTTCTGTTGTGTTAGCTGTTACTAGTGTCCCACTCTTCTGCATCTGTTTCTGAAAGTCCGACTATGATTTGAAGTGACGTTCTGCTCTGCCTCTGTTTTGTGGTTTCATTCTGTCTATTTATATGACTCCGCATCCTCTCTGTTTATAAGTTTCTTCTGCTTCTGTTTTGAGTGGGCTTCCTTGAGGAAGTCTTCTGCTTGCTGGGCTGTTTAGCTCACCCCTTTACTTTGTTGCAGATTGACTCGTTCTTCTCTCGTCCCCTTCTGGAGCTTCGTTATTTTATGTGTCTTTAGACTTTGTTTGCTTGCGCTTTGGACGCTTTAGTACTTTGTGTAGCCTTCGGGCCTCTCTTTGTATTTGACTTATAAGCTTTGGATCTTGTAAACTCTTTTGGTATTTATACAAGTTTGTTATTCGGTTTTGGGATTCGTTTGCTTAGAGCCTTGCGACGTTAGTAGTAGTAGACTCGCGGCGTGTAACGGCCCTAACTCCTAGGCCGGTTTTGGGGTCGTTACATTTAGTGGTATCAGAGCCAGGTTGCTCGTTCTTTGGTGTTGTGGGGTTTGTCTGCATGTGTGGGTGTCTGAAAGGTCTGCTGTTTGCTGCTTGTCGGTTTCTGATAATTTTGATGTTGTATCTTCAGTATGCCTCCCCGACGTTCAGGACGTGGTGCAGCTGCAGGCGATGCTCCCCAGGGGGACATTGCAGAGATTGTGCAGCAGGTGGTGACCCAGGTGCTGCAGACTGTAGGGGCCACTGCTGGTCAGGCGGCAGGAGCCGGTAACGCGGGGGGCAACAACGTGAAGGCGCTTCAGGAGTTCTGAAGCTGAAGCCACCTTCTTTTGATGCTAGTGGCGACCCACAGGAGGCGAGCCACTGGATCACTGCCATTGAGGACCTTCTGCGGGTCATGGGATGTGAGGAGGATCAGAAAGTCGGATTCGCTACCTTCATGTTTCAGAGTGAGGCGAAGGAGTGGTGGAAGTCGGTCGAAGGGAAGTACCCCCACCCATGGACATGGGAGCAGTTAGGGGCTGCTTCAACCAGCAGTTCTATCCCGACGTCTTTCGTGATCAGAAGATTGTAGAGTATGGGAGGCTTCGTCAGACGAAGGAGATGTCTGTGGACGACTATGTGAGGAAGTTTATTTCCCTTTCGAAGTTTGTGCCTGAGCCGGATGATAACCGGAAGGCTAGGAAGTTTGAGGCTGGGTTGAGGGGTGACATTCGAGCTGCTGTGGCACCTTTTCGCCACAAGACCTTCAGGGGGGGGTTGGGGGAGTGAGGTGCCAGGTAGTGGAGTCTGAGCTGCAGGCTAGGCAGCGGTATGAGAAGAGGGACCAGAGGCCCGATAAGGGCAAGGACCAGAAGAGGAAGGGTCGTGTGGAGGAGCCCGAGAGGCGTGAGCAGACTTCTTCTCAGAAGAAGAAGTATAGAGGAGACCGGGGTTCTTCTTCATCAGCATCCCCTGCTGTGGAGAAGTGTGCGGAGTGTGACCGTTTCCATCCTGGGCGGGAGTGCTACAGGAAGTCCGGGGCGTGCTTCAAGTGTGGTTCGCTAGACCATCGCATTGCCCAGTGTCCACAGGCTAGAGGTGGAGGTAGCAGTGGCGGTTCTGAGGGCCGAGGTGCTGGTTCAGGGTCCGGGCAGAAGACTGATCAGAAGAAGCCCCAGACCCAGGCTCGTGTGTACGCTCTAGCTGGTGAGCGAGACCGTGACTCAGGCCGAGTAGTGTCAGGTATTCTTCAGATCTCTTCTCAGCCAGTTTTCTGCTTGTTTGATTCAGGAGCTACCCACTCCTTTGTGTCTGCTGATTTAGTGGGTAGTCTCGGGTTGTCTGCTGTGCCCTGTGATGTGGATTTGTGTATTTCTAGCCCGCTGAGTGGCGTACCTGCTTGTGTACTTGATTCTGTGTGTAAGTCGGTTCCGGTAGTGATTATGGATAGGAACTTGTCTGCTGATTTGATTCCTATGAGTATGTCTTGCTTCGATGTGATTTTGGGCATGGACTGGCTAGCAGAGCACCATGCCCATATAGATTGTGCAGCTAGGAGAGTTGTGTTTGATAGACCGGGTGAGACCCGTTTTGCTTTTGTGGGGAACTCCATTCCTTGTGCTCCTGTGTTGGTGTCTGCTATGCAGGCAGTCCTTTCTCTTCTTTGTACCTTTTTCCATTTCCCTTCTTTCTCTGCTTTGTACCTGGGTTAAGGAGGGATCCCGGCGGAGGATATCCCCATTGTGTGTGATTTCCTGAGGTGTTTCCAGGACGATGTGCCAGGACTACCACCTGATCGTGAGGTGGAGTTTTCTATCGAATTAGCGCCAGGGACGCAGCCTATCTCTAAGGCTCCCTACCGCATGAGTCCGGCAGAGCTTAAGGAGCTGAAGGTGCAGCTGCAGGATCTTCTGGATAAGGGCTTCATTCGCCCTAGTGTGTCGCCATGGGGAGCACCTGTGTTGTTTGTGAAGAAGAAGGATGGCTCCTTCAGATTGTGTATTGACTATAGGGAATTGAATAAGGTTACCATCAAGAATCGGTATCCTCTTCCCCGTATTGATGATCTCTTCGACCAGTTAGCAGGGGCGACAGTCTTCTCGAAGATCGACTTACGTTCTGGATATCATCAGCTGAAGATTAAGACCGAGGATGTGTCTAAGTCTGCATTTAGGACCCGATATGGGCATTATGAGTTCTTGGTCATGCCTTTTGGTTTGACCAATGCCCCGCCGTTCTTCATGGATATGATGAACAGAGTCTTCAAACCGTTCTTGGATTCTTTTGTAGTTGTGTTTATTGACGATATCTTGGTGTACTCCAAGAGTGCTGAGGAGCATGAGGAGCATCTGAGGATGGTTCTACAGACGTTGAAGGAGAAGGAGTTGTATGCTAAATTGAAGAAGTGCGAGTTCTGGTGGGATAGAGTGGTGTTCCTTGGCCACGTGGTTTCGAAGGATGGTATTTCTGTGGACCCGGAGAAGATTAAGGCAGTTATGGAGTGGGCGAAGCCCACTAGTGTGTCTGAGGTGCGCAGTTTTCTGGGATTGGCTGGGTATTATAGGAAGTTCGTGGAGGGCTTTTCTAAGATCTTATCTCCCTTGACTCGTCTTCTTAGGAAGGATGTCAAGTTTGATTGGAGTGAGGCGTGCCAGGAGAGCTTTCAGGAGTTGAAGAAGAGGTTGACTTCGGCCCCGATTTTGTCGTTGCCTTCTGGGCCAGAGGGCTTTGAGGTGTTCTGTGACGCTTCCCATAGAGGGCTGGGGTGTGTTCTGATGCAGCAGGGAAAGGTGGTAGCGTATGGGTCACGACAGTTGAAGCCGTATGAGAAGAATTATCCTACCCATGACTTGGAGCTAGCTGCTGTGGTCTTCGCCTTGAAGATCTGGCGGCACTATTTGTATGGGGTGATGTGTAAGGTCTACACGGATCACAAGAGTCTCAAATATCTGTTCACGCAGAAGGAATTGAATTTGAGACAGTGGCGCTGGTTGGAGCTGTTACATGACTACGATCTGGAGATCCTCTACCATCCGGGTAGAGCGAATGTGGTGGAGGATGCCTTGAGCCGTAGGGGTGCTCCCGGACTTGCGTGTTCGTTGTCAGGGGTTCAGAGGTCTGCTATTGAGCTTCAGCGTATGGGGGTTTGGGTTGTTCGGTCCGACCGTGCCGGGATGATTGCTTTGATTCAGGTCCAGTCTACTTTGATTGAGCGGATCAGAGAGGGTCAGAAGACTGATGATGAGTTGTGTAAGATCAGGGAGAAGTTGTCAGGCGAGCAGGAGTCAGAGTTTTCTGTGTCCAGCGATGATTGTCTACACTTCAGGGGCAGAGTTTGTGTGCCTAGTGGAGGCGACCTTAGGCGGGAGATTATGCAGGAGGCTCATGGAGCCCCTTATTCTGTACACCCAGGAGGGGTGAAGATGTACCGGGATCTCCGGGAATCCTTTTGGTGGGCGAATATGAAAAGGGAGATTTCTGATTTTGTGGCTCGTTGCCAAACCTGTCAGCAGGTGAAGGCTGAGCATCAGCGACCTGCGGGTCTTCTGCAGCCTCTTCCCGTTCCTGAGTGGAAATGGGAGAGCAATGGCATGGATTTCATTGTGGGGTTGCCTAGGACATCTTCGGGGTACGATGCATTGTGGGTGATTGTGGACTGGTTGACGAAGTCAGCTCATTTCTTGCCTGTGAGGAAGACCTTCAGCCTTGAGCGCTTGGCTCGACTGTATGTTGATGAGATTCTGAGGTTGCACGGTGTGCCGGCGACGATCGTTTCGGACAGAGATCCGAGATTTGTATCTCGCTTCTGGCGGAGCCTGCATAAGGCGTTAGGGACGGATTTGGCTTTCAGTTCGGCTTATCATCCTCAGACCGATGGGCAGACGGAGAGGACGAATCAGATTTTGGAGGACATGTAGAGGTTTTGTGTGCTCGACTTCGGGGGCAGCTGGGATCAGCATGTGACATTGATTGAGTTCGCCTACAACAATAGTTTCCAATCGAGCATTGGGATGGCTCCATATGAGGCATTGTATGGTAGGCGCTGTAGATCTCCTATTTGTTGGGATGACCTGCGAGAGAGGGCGATTGTGGGTCCTGAGTTAGTGCAGGGGGCTGTGGACAAAGTCAAGACTATCAGGGAGCGTTTGTTGGTTGCCCAGAGCCGGCAGAAGAGTTATGCAGATCAGAGGCGCCGTCCGCTTGAGTTTCAGGTGGGAGACCACGTGTATCTAAAGATTTCTCCAGTTAGGGGTGTTGTCCGTTTTGGTAAGTGGGGCAAGCTGAGTCCTCGGTTCGTAGGGCCTTTTGAGGTGCTTGGGAAGGTTGGGCCGGTGGCTTACAGATTGGCATTGCCACCAGCTCTAGCAGGAGTGCATGACGTGTTCCATGTGTCGATGCTTAGGAGGTATCTACATGATCCTTCGCATGTGATTGATTATGGTCAGCTTCGACTCAGAGATGACTTCACTTATGAGGCAGCTTCGGTTCGTATTTTAGCACGGGATGTTCGTCGGCTTCGTAGCAAGACACTGCCTATGGTTAAGGTGCAGTGGTCTGATCAGTCCGAGCGTGAGGCGACGTGGGAACTCGAGGAGGAGTTGCGTGCTAAGTTCCCTTCCCTTTTCGAGCAGTGAGGTATGTTGAATTTCGAGGACGAAATTCCTTTTAAGGGGGGAGTGATGTAATACTCTGTATTTTACGTTTCAGATTTCATGACATTTCAGTTTATATCTTGCTTATGTTATGTGTTACTTTGAATAGCTGATGGGACACCGGAGTCTTTAAATTAAAAGACGGGGGCAAGGAGGTTGTTTCCCCTCTTTTATTTTGGTGAGACTTATTAAGGTAGATAAGTCATTTATTTTACATTCTCAATCCACGATCAATTTTCAAATTGTGCGTTCTTCCTCGCGACAGTTCTACGCTCTCCTCTCTTCTTCTTCCTTGGTGAGCACTTTGTCTTCTGGTGAATCTTTGCTGCATTTGTGGTCGGTTCTGCTGCTGCTTCTGTTCAGATTCTTCTCCTCTGCAAATCAGGTAGGTTCGTTGGTGAATTCGGTAGTCTCTTTGCTGTTTTGGAGAAGCAGTTTTCTGATTTTGCATTCTGTTTTTGGGGGATGTTCTCTACAAATTCAGTGGCTGATTACGCTGTTCGGGGTCGCAGTGTGTTGGGTCTTCGCTCTGCTTCAGATTGGTGCAACCTTCTCTGCAATTCGATGTAAGTGGGGGATGGAATCGGGGTTGTTCGTTCACCCTCGGGGACTGTTTTCGTTTCTATTTTCTTGACTGATTTTGTGTGGTGTTTGCACGTTTTCTTCTCGCTTTTGCGTTGTTAATTGATGGGCTAAATCCCCGGGGGAATTGTTTTGCAATTCGGATCATTTGTGTGAGTTTGACATTGGATTTTGTTGTCCTTCTGTGCGTCTGTTCGTTCTGGAAATCGCCTGTGTTATGCCGTCCGAACTTCGGTCCGAACGTTGAAGTTCGGACGGCTTGTTTTGCCGCTTCTGTTTTTCTGAAATTCGGGACGTCCGAACTTCGGTCCGAACATCGAAGTTCGGACACCCCTGTTTTGTGAAAATTCCGAGTTTCGAAGCTCGGACTTCCCTCGTAACTTTTCCGAAGATTGTGTCCGAACTTCGGTCCGAACATCGAAGTTCGGACACTGTGATTTTCCGCGTTGGTTTGTTCTCGGCATTTGTCCGAACTTCGGTCCGAACATCGAAGTTCAGACATTGTGATTTCCCTGCGGTATTTGTTCTCGGCATCTGTCCGAACTTGCAAGGTCGGACGCAAGTTCGGACATGCCTCTGTTTTTGGCATAACTTCTTCGTTTTGGCTCCGTTTTGAGTTCCGTTTGCGGGGTTGGATTCCCCTGTCTGTGTACAAGCTTCTTATGCTGTTTATATGCATTTTTATGCACTTGAGATCTGTTTTGTGAGCTTTCGGTTTTGGGACCTAGTCACTCTGCTTCTGAGCCTTGGATAGTCGGGTCGGGCTGTCCTGTAGCATGCTGCGCAGGAATTCCTTCTGTTTACACTCCTTAGGGTCTCCCTTAGGATATTATTTGACCGACGGGTCTGTTAGCTGTCTCTACGGCTTCTGTTGTGGGATCCTCGGATCCATAGGACATTATGTGAGTCCTTCTATTGTGTTAGCTGGTTACTAGTGTCCCACTCATCTGCATCTGTTTCTGAAAGTCCGACTATGATTTGAAGTGATGTTCCGTTCTGCTCTGCTTCTGTTTTGTGGTTCATTCTGTCTATTTATAATGTCTCCGCCTTCCTCTCTGTTTATAAGTACTCTTCTGCTTCTGTTTTGAATGGGCTTCCTTGAGGAAGTCTTCTGCTTGCTGGGCTGTTTATCTCACCCCTTTACTTTGTTGCAGATTGAGCTCGTGGGATCTTCTCTTCTCGTCCCCTTCTGGAGCTTCGTTATTTTATGTGTCTTTAGACTTTGTTTGCTTGCGCTTGGACGCTTTAGTACTTTGTGTAGCCTTCGGGCCTCTCTCTTCGTATTTGACCTATAAGGATTTAAAGCTTGTAAACTCTTTTGGTATTTATACAAGTTTGTTATTCGGTTTTGGGATTCATTTGCTTAGAGCCTTGCGACGTTAGGTAGTAGACTCGCGGCGTGTAACGGCCCTAACTCTTAGGCCGGTTTTGGGGTCGTTACATCTTTGAAGCTCCGGGATGAATTGAAGTAGTAGTACAATGGGATTCACTCAGTATGCGCTCCTTCAGCTCAGCGCTACTCCTTGGAATACACAGTCGGCCATTAAGCCTAATCAGGTCATCATCGTGGAGTCGGAAGTTGTACTTCTGACCCTCGAATGTGCCATCAATAAGCTTCTGCCTTATCTCCAACATATACTGATCCGACATCTGAGCACTCCACACCTCTTCAACCAAGCTAGAATGAGAGACTAGCGAATGGAGAGAGTGTGCTCGGTGACTCAGTGCGTCAGCTACCACATTTGCCTTACCCTTTTTGTATTGTAGGTTGATGTCATAGTCATTCAGAAACTCGACCCACCTTCTTTGTCTCATGTTCAACTCTTTCTGAGTGAACAAGTACTTCAAACTTTTATGATCCGAATATATTGTCACGCTTACCCCATACAAATAATGTCGCCATATCTTCAAGGCGAAGACGATGGCACCCAGCTCTAAATCATGGGTAGGGTAGTTCTCTTCATGCTTCTTCAGCTGTCGGGTATGCTATGACCTTCCCGTGTTGCATCAATACACATCCCATACCTCTTCCTGATGCGTCGCAATAGACCTCGAAACCATTTGAACCGTCTGGTATAGTCAGGACTGGTGCAGAGGTAAGAGCATCCTTGAGACTCTGAAAAGAACTCTCGCAGTCGTCTGTCCACTCGAATGGTGCATCCTTTTTCATTAAGGAAGTCATCGGCTTCGAGACACTGGAGAAGTCCTTCACATATCTCCTATAATATCCCGCCAGACCGAGGAAGCTCCGAATGTCGGTAACTGTCTTCGGCCTAGGCCAGGTGCGTACTGCATCTATCTTTGCCGGATCGACAGTGATCCCGACCTCAGAAATCACATGACCAAGGAAGTAAACTTGGTTCAACCAAAACTCACACTTAGAAAATTTAGCATACAACTGGTTCTTCCTCAACGTTTGTAACACATTTCTCAGGTGGCTTTCGTGCTCACCTTTCGACTTCGAATACACAATTATATCATCGATGAAGACTACCACCGACTTGTCCAACTGATCTTGGAACAAGCGGTTCATTAAGTCCATGAACTTGGCTGGTGCATTGGATAAACCAAACGACATAACCGTAAACTCGTAGTGACCATATCTGGTCCTGAAACGGTCTTCTCAATGCCACCCTCTCGAATAGCTATCTGATGGTAACCGGATCGTAAATCGATCTTGGAGAATACTGATGCTCCTTTCAACTGATCAAACAAGTCGTCGATGCGTGGCAAAGGATAACGGTTCTTCACCGTAATTGCATTCAGCTCTCTGTAGTCGATGCAGAGGCGGAGACTACCGTCCTCTTCTTCACGAAGGGGACTGGCGCTCCCCATGGTGAAACACTCGGGCGTATAAATCCCTTGTCGAGTAGGTCTCTCAGCTGCTCTTTGAGCTCCGTCATCTCGGCTGGAGCCATACGATAGGGCGCCTTCGCTATTGGTCTGGTTCCCGGCACCAATTCAATCTCAAACTCTACTTCCCGTGTTGGCGGCATGCCCGGCAGTTCCTTAGGAAAAACATAGGAAACTCCGACCTACCGTCACATCTGGGCTAAACTCTGGATCTCTCTCTATGTCGTGAACATAGCTCACGGTACATAGCCATGGCGGTGATGATCTGAGTCGAAGGCTCCCTGGGCCTCTGGTGGTATGATATAGTAACCCCAGACGGACTCCGAAGAAGCAGACGATGCTCGGCATATAGGATTCTGCCCTTGTACAGCTCCAACTAGTTCATCCTGAAATCACATTGAATCCAAGTCCTCAAACTCTATCATGTCGATCGGGAACTCTTCATCTTTAATTCGCACAAAGCATCGGTGATAGCTGGTACACTTGATCCGCTCTTTTGACGGGAGAGTGACTAGGAAGTCAGGCATCTCTTCACCGTCTAACCCCAGCCTCCTCGCAAAGGAAAGCGAGACAAATGTGTGTGAGGCTCCAGAGTCGAAAAGATCGATGCGTCCACGCCATTTACTGAAAGGTACCGGTGAGATAGTGCCTTCTGTAGGCTTCTGCCTCATTACAAACACCCAGTATACCTCCCGTTCCGAGTGCAACCTAATACAGTTCACAAACTTCGTAAGTATACAGTAACAACACGTCGACATACTCCAAAACACATCTTCTTTATTCATCAACATATTTTACACCATAGGTTGGTTTACATTGCTGACATAACTAACAGATACAACATCCTTAACATACACTGGCTTAACACATTACATAATTACACAAGGCTTTAAAACTGTCTGAAGGTCAGATTCAAACGTCCGGGTTTCATATGTGTGGCATTGATAACTGTCGAAGGTGCGGTATTCAGTTTGATCTTCTTGATACCGTGGTATAACATCCTTGACTGTCCACCCAAGATTAACACATCTCTTGATTTCAACACTAACTTCTTTGCGAGATCAGCACGCTTCTGCTGCCGTACACAACACTGTGGTATCACCAATGGACCAAGACACCACGGGTACTCCCTTACTTAGAGACTCGGGTGTTTCATCCTTATCTTGGTGTAAACCCAACCGTCCACCTTTCTGGTAGAAGTTCACAATACATAAATCTGCTTAAACATTCGGGATTGAATCCGGTTCAACTTGCTGAGCAATTCCCACGGTGTGGTTAACGACCGCAAGAAACTTCTCAGGTATCATCGGTACTGTTGCTCCGTCCTCCGCTCACACATCTTGATATGTATTGGTGTAAGGGTTCCAGTCCTTACCCATGCACATCATCTTCAACTTCATTTTTGATCCGCGGTACTCTGGTGTGTAGAAACCTCCTGGTGCTAGTCCCAGCTCGTTGCACCGCCGGATAATGTGGATCTGTGCTTCCGGTGTCAGGTATCCACTTAAGAGTATCATACCTGGCTAGATGACCTGACATTGCTCCATTGGGTATTCGGTGATGCTGATGGTTGTATCTTTGGGGTTTGGTGTGGGTGGGATTGGATAACAAATGTTGAAGGTTCCTAAGGTTTAGAATGACCTATTTTAGGTGACTTTCACATTATACTTTAACTCATTATTTATATGGTTGTACATTTATACTCACTAACACACATGCATGAAATGCGGTATGCAATCACTTATTTCACTCAACGGTTTAAGTGGTACCTGGTCTAGAAGAGGGTCCTGGTGCCTCAGACCGGTCCACCACATGCAAGGCGGCCTTGCCGGATCCCGACCCCTTCCCCTTCCCCTTCTGGGAATCAGTGTTCCCTTGAGCTGAGGATGGCTGGTTAGCCGTCTTCAGGCCATCAGTGGTCGCGGTGGCCTTACCCTTCCACTTCCCCTTGGGCTTATGGTTTCTGCTATTGGGGTTCCAGTAGCACTCATAGTCACTGTGACCCCACTTCTCGCAGTAGCGACACTGCACATCGTTTCCTTTGAAGTCCTTGCCGGGGTGGTCTCCGTTACACCACTTACAGTAGTAGTGGCGCTCCGGTCCAGAGCCCGTGCTGGCTGCTAACACAATGCATATTCAGTACACACTTCACAAAATAACAGTACACACTAGAATTCGGTATTCGGAATTAATTAGTTACCCTTGGGCGGGTAAGAGCGTAAGGGCTTAGCCGCATAGGCATAGGTGAGCTTCAGCGGCTCCTCAGTAGTGGTGGTCTGGGCTTGGCCTTTGCCACCCTGTTGCTGGCCTTTCTATGCCTGGGGATAAGGTTTCTTCTTCTTTCCTCCCCCGTACCCTTGCGTGCTTTGGCCCTCGCTCGAGACCTTGCGCTTGTGCACATCAGACGGACGGTGATCTCAACCTTAGCAGCGGCATGATAGCACTCCTAAATTTAGGATGTTAGTCATGCCCCGCAAACAACTCACAAACTCACATTAACATTCACTTATGGTATACACTTATTCACATCACACTGTATTCTAATTACCTGCAAGGTAGCATATTCAGCTGGCCCCATCCTATAGCGAAGACGGTGGCTGAGACCCTTGTAAAAACGGTTTACCAACACCCGGTTCGAGTATCCCAGGTCCGGTAACAGGTGGATAAGGCCGGTGAAAGCAGTGTAGTAGTCGTCAACCGACATCTTATCCCCCTGCCTCAGGCTATCCAGCTCTAGGCGCTTGGCCTCTTGCACATGTACAGGGTAGTACTTCGCTCGCAGCAGAGCCGTAGACTCCCTCCAACCAAACTGAGGATCGGCCATCCTGTCCTCTCTTACGAGCTTCCACCAACTCTGTGCCAAACCCTTCAGATAGTAAGTGGCAAGACGGACCTTGGCTCCAGCGGGCACATCCAAGGTCTCGTAGGCGGTCTCCAACTCGGAGATATACGCCTCCAGCTTACTAGGGTCGGTCTCCCCATTAAACGACGGTGGTCTCAAATCCGCCAACGCCTTGACCCAGTTGGTCTCGCGCGGCTGTGGTTACGGTTGTGGCCCTTGTTGGTCCGTACCGCCTTGCTGCTGATGCATCACAGCTACTAACTGGGGAACCATCTGGGCTACGACGGCTGCTACTGCCTCAGCCATATAATCTGTCGTAGTATTGTCTCCCTGGTCACCCATATCACCAACACCGCGCCCGCGGCCTCTACCACGTGGTCTACCTGACATCTGAATTCACACGAACATTCATTAGCATTATGCTTACAAACTTATCGGTCCAACGGTTGTAACATCTTCCCGACAATAAGGTATCTCCACACTTAGTGAGTGGTTAATCTTTCCCAACTGCTCACTTAAGTAACTATGGTTAGGTTTCCTAACTCGGTATGTTCCTAAGCTCGGTATTCTAGTCATCAGAGCGATACTTCGCTCTGATACCACTTTTTGTAACACCCCTACTACGCTCTTAACAAATAACCGAAATCGCAGCGGAATTAAAAAACTAAACAATAACTAAACAGGTCGGTGTTACACGCCGTTAGCCACCCACGTGGCTAACTAGGTAGAATACATACAATTGTAGCGGTTTGATGATCAGACTCCTGAGCATAGAACTAATAACCATAAATACATAGTCAACGATACCGAGTATTTAATTACAAACCATCACTGCAACTGCCACTTCAAACTGTCAATATACCGTCACTATAACAACATCGGAACCAAAATATAACGCCACGGGAGCACAGGCGCATCCCGGGCCCAATATCCAAAATGTACCAAAGGTATTTCCTAGCCTAAGGTCTAAAGCCATTCCGCTTCTTCGATCCTCATCCTGCAAATAAATATGGAGACCCTAAAGGGGGAAAGCAACCCTTGGCTGGTATGGTTAATGCGCAGCCCATCGGCTACCGGGATACGCGCAACTATTTGTCATGATAACATGCCATTGATTTTTAACATACAACACATATATGTCATAGCAAGAAATATTGCATAGCACAACAACACATACATAGTGAGAACATTTCACTTAGAAAACGAACCAAGATGGTTAGTCAACATTATAAGCCTAGAGAATGGTTTCACCCTCATGTCAAGCTTGTTACATCACTCGTTACCGTCCTATTAGTCGTACGAGTAACTTAACTCACAGATGGATCAAACATTGTGACAGGAACACACCACAACCACACATATTTCCCCCTAGACCGATCATCAGTCAGAATAGGTAAGCTTTGGATGAAGCTAGCAGGAGATCGAACGCCAAGAAGGAGAACAACCTTAACATTAAAACAGTCAAATCTGATGCAGATATCTACTCTTATACATACATACGCGACCGGACAACCGGATTCCTCACCCCCCAGTACACTTGTTAGAAGTCCCATTGTCGGGACTTGACACAACAATTCACAACGGGTATTTAGGTCTAGTTAGACACATAAGGGTGATGATATATAAATCGTTAATGCAAACCACAACCAGATCAAACATAGCCGTGGTTAGAACGTTCTTTAGGTTGGAACGCTAAAACCGTATACCGTTCTCGTGCGTTACCCTAAAACTGGTTAGCTAGCAATAAGTACGCATTTCGAGGTTACCGGTATCGGTACGCACATGCCACAATAACACAACAACTGTAAACTCATTTCATGGTTTAATCTTATAAAGTCGTAAACACACAGAAAAACAAACAACACACAAGCCGGTGTAAACCGGTAGGCAACAGACTGCAAGAAAACCATACTAGTTCGTTGTTAACTTATTACTTCACATATCCAGTTTATTTTATTTTCACACTTTGTTATAACTTTTCACCTTTTAAATTGTCATTGTAACACACCCAACATGTCTTAAACAACCTTATAACATCATTATTAACTAATCCCCATCATTAGACATCATTTTATAACCTTAAACAAAGTTTTTTAAGTGGTCCGGGACTTGGTCCTTAACTAAGGTCCCAGACCTACACTTAATAAAACTCTCGGATGCATTTTATGTAGTGGTCCGGGACTTCGTACTGGTCTTAAGTCCCGGACCAACACTGGCTAGAAATCCTCGGGGGTAATTAATGGGGTGGTCCGGGTCTTAGTACAAGACCTAAGTCCCGGACCAAGGTGGTTCATGTACTCTCAGCCCTTTTAATTGCATGGTCCTGGACCTTACCCTAGACCTAGGTCCCGGACCACTGCTACAAATTTGCATATTTACATTCTTCAAGTCTTGTTGCAATGGTTCTCTACATCCATTATATGTATAGACTTCCCAAATGATCTTAGGTATATTGTAATGCCAAAATATCACCTTAAACTCACCTAGTTCCTTATACAACTTGTTACTCAATTTCTTACAAAATTTACCAACATTTGTAATTTTTTTCATTAGCTTTCTAAGTGGTGTTTCACACCTATGATCACAACTAGCCAAAAATGTTTTCTCACCACAACAACATCATCTCCCAAACATCTTTCCTCACAACCAAAACTCTTTTATGCCACTTCTAGAATTTTCTCCACAAGTTTACACCTCTCTCCTACAACACCTTAATACATGTTTCTTTCTCTAGTAAAACACTCGATCCTTCCTAGTTCACCATATTCATGTAAAACACCTAGAATCTCTTTTACATTATCCAAATTTCGACATGGGTTTCACTAGCACAAACTTACACCAAAACACAAAGTTTTCACCATTAATCATCCAAGAACACTTAAATCCAACAAGAACATTCTTATACACAAAACTTCACCCATTTAACACTACATCACAATATAGTGCATAATTTAAATTGCTTGGCACTTAGGCCCTTAAATAACATGGCTCTTAGGCCCTTAAATTGCATAAACCATAAACACTGCATTTCCACATAAATATATTGCCTTTGACCTACAATTACACTCAACATCATATATGTGCTTTAATAATCTCCTTAAGAATAATTCACTAGCTCATTTGCCATTGGCTCCTTAGGTATTTTATTAAGCAAATCAAGCTCATTTTTCCTAAGGCATTTAAACTACATTGAGATAGTTTATTTACCTTTTTTCCTCTCAAACTTCTTTCTTGTTTCCTTGATTAAAATCGGCAAGGACCCTGATTGCTTGTCAACTTCTAATCAATACACAAGTATGGTAATGAGCATTCAAGCTCCAAGCTTAACTCATTATTAAACCCTAGGTTATATAACATCTTAAAACATTAAGGTGATTGTTTTACCTTGGAAATGGAAGAGAGCTTGAATAAGTATCAAGAGAGGACTCCTCCAAGCCCTTGGAAGATTGAAATGAAGCTAGAACAAGGTAAGATATAGACACCATCAATGGTGATTTTCGGCCAACATCAAAACAAAAGGAAAATGGAGTTTTCTTTGGTTTTTCCTTACCTTGAAGCAAAGGTGATCAACAAGGAGCAAAAAGGTGAGCTCAAGCTCCTCCCATGGTGTTTCTTCTTGGCACCGAAATGGTGATTTTGGAACTTTGAAAAGATAGAGTTGTAGAGCTTGGCGAGACTAAGAAAATGGTGGTCTTGGTTTTTGATTTGGTATATGAAGCTAGGAATTACAAGAGTTCAAAGATGGAGAATGGTGTGTGAGCTGTAGCAAGCCGATGGAGAAAGGAAGAAGAAGGGTTGGAGACGGTGGGAAAGCAAAAGAGAATGAGAGAAACTAGCTAGTTTTAAGATATTTATGTTAAAGTAAATAGTAACTTTGCTTTATCACTTTTCCTTGCTTATTTAATTGGTTAAGTGTGGTGAGTCACACATAAAAACCGGCCCCCTTAGTCAAATGGGGTGTTTTATGGTCTTTGTTGACCATCTAATTGACTTTCATTGACCAAAGTCTTAAACTAACACTATTTGGTTACTATTCACTAAACAAGGCACATAATTGTGAAATTTTTGATTTCCCATTGATTTAGACTTCATAATGTGATACTAAGTAGTACACATGTTAAATAAAGAGTAATGATGGACATTTGCCATTCAAAACCCATTTACAAGACAATTTTTCAAAAATGCGCTTTAAGACTCCTTACAGCACATTTTGTGTTTTAACTTGTTTTCAAGCTTGGTTTTCATTAGTAATTGGTTTAATATGTCCATTGACATGTAAACAAGGTCTTGGTAATCTTATCAAGTCTTAACCAAGATCATCCCAAGCTTAGAGCACATTTTCGCCCATATTGACTTTAAGGTATTTAATTGTGTTTACTATGGTTTAAATTGTTTACTAATGTTTCTAAGTGTAACACCCCAACCGTTAAGCTCGTCATTACCTCTCAAATTGTCACCAATTACTCTTACTCACGCAGCGGAACTCTAATTACAACGAGGGGTGAAACAACGCCGTTAGCCACCCATATGGCTAACCAGGCCTATCTCACACACAGTAACGGTCTGATGGACTGGAACAACCGAGTACTACATACAAATACAATACTGAATTCATTTCTTTACTATACCGAGTCTACAATATACGGATGCCGATGACATACTCGGACTTACACCTTAATCAAATGCATAAGTAATTTCAATCTAACTACCCATGCTACACAGCAGTCCCCGTCCTACTCTCTCGAACGGTGGTCAGCTTCAAGTACCTGCACACTAAAAACGTTCCCCCTAGGGGGTCAGCTTACGCTGAATATGAATTTCGCATATACCGCGTGCTAACCGCGGTACGCCGACTACTTTGGGTCGGATATACATGGAGTTCATTTTAACCAAACAACATGCATCATAGCAATACAATACATATGTATATTACACGAGGAATCTACATCCAAACACGGAGCACAATTCCTAACTAACATAACAAGGTTGTTAGTTGTATATGTTTACTCTTAGGCCTTGAGGGTTATACCTCACTATGCCTTGTTTACTTATTCAATACCTCACCCGCTCTCTCGGGTTACTTATTCATATACACACCCACTCCCTGGGGCTACTCGTACTATACTCACCCACACTCTTGGGTTACTTACTCTCATTATCTCACCCACACTCTTGGGTTATTCATACTCAAGCTCTTGTAGATTCTCGAGACACTACAGGTCTCTACGTCACGCTTGTTACTCTGAATACATACTTTGGCCAAAACTCATGGCTCTCAAGCATAGTCTTACTTCCCCGGTTTCGACCCTACTCTGGGTCTAGCATGGTGGGAAGGCTCAACTAGCTCCTGGAACTCTCTCTCTCTTAGTTCCTATCTCTTTTACACAGGTCCGACTACTCTCGGACTACTCACATTCCCATACACTCCTCTCTCGGAGTTATAATAATTTTATGTATATTAGTCTAGAAGCATCACTCTTGATGTTTCTAATGACTTTGGGAACTTTACTTAAATTCGGATAATCCTAGGTTTAAGGGCTACCGTCACAATCATATGCTTATACATTCGGATATTTTCTTATACCGGGTAAAATCCTCATATAGGAGGTCGACCATGTCTCAAGGGAGTTACATAGTCCCTTAGGTCTCTTTTACCTTTCTTATAAGTTCACATTATTGGTCTAACTTCAATCCTCTCGATGGAGGTTCATTTATCTCTCCACTCATATTTATTCCGTGGATTGTTTCAATAAGGTTTTCTAACCGTTATCGGGTATTTACTCAACCCGTACATCTCCTCACGTTCTAGGGAGTTCATATGTTTGCGTTATCGTTATACTTTAATCGATAGCTTGTGTGTGTTTGCATGTTACCATTGTTCGTGAGACTACCCGATCTACGGGTTTCTAGTCAATCACTACTCTCTATGAGTCGGTCTATGGACTATGTTAGACCACACCGGCATACAAGTATGTTAGTTCATACAACATACAATAAAGCATACATAATCAAACAAGGGATTATTTTCATGCTTTAATCTTGATTAAGCCGGCAAACAAACACACAAATCAGAGTAACTCGGTTAGCATACGGGGCATGAGAAAATCATACCTTTCACCGGGATTTTACTTTTACCGTGTCATCTCACCTTGCTCGGGTCACGCACGATTCTCTGATAATGTTTCAAACATTATTATTAATACTAAGCTCATATGGTACATAATAAAATGTTATTCCTGTATTTACCCCGTTATCCCGTTTACTCGGTTTTACTCTTGTTAATTTGAGTTCTCACTTAACAATCACCTCTAACACTTTCTTACACTTCCTAGGGCCTTAACATGTCACCAAACAAGGCCTTAACATCTTATAACATCATTAACATTCAAACCCCCGTCATTTAAAACCTTTAAAATGCTCTCTGTAGGTTTCTAGGGGTGGTCCGGGACTTGGTCCCTATCTTAAGTCCCGGACCAAAGCATTACTAACTCTCGGGTGGTTTTTAACACATGGTCCGGGACCTTGTCCCTATCCCAAGTCCCGGACCAGCTTGAATGTTCAGTCTCGGCCAAAAATAATGCATGGTCCGGGACCTTGTACCTAGGCCAAGTCCCGGACCAATGTGGTTGTTGATTCTCGGCCTAAATTCTATATGTGGTCCGGGACTTGGGCATGGAGTTAAGTCCCGGACCAAACAAGCAGAGAAGTCTAGGGGGTAAATTCAGGGGTGGTCCGGGACTTGGTCCTGGACCTAAGTCCCGGACCCTGCTACAGATTTTGCAATTTCAGCATTTTCCAATTCTGTTACAGGTTATCTCTTAGCCCATTGATCAACCTATCTTCACCAACTAAAACCCACATGTTTTAGGATCTAATTACCCTTCTTAATCACCTTAAACCAAGCACCAAATGCACTCACCAATCTAGCTAATTTTACTTAGACCCTTTACACTTACAAAGCTAGTTTTCCACTAGTTTTTCTATCTGATTGCAACAGATTTTTGGCTTCTTCTTTGAGCCATTCAAACCTCTCCTACTGATGCCATAACTAGCACCCAAATGACATTATTTTGCTCTCAGCATACTCTTCTTCTAGTTAGGTTCTCAAAACATAACCACTCACTTAGCACCTCTTAAACACCTAGTTTCATCCTTATAATAAAACACCTAAGTTCATAATCTCCAAGGAAATTTTGACAGCACTTGTCTACTTCTTTAGCATATTCACCACACTTAAATCAGCTCATAAACACTCTTCTCCCTCCTGTTTGGTTTAAACATAAACAACACATCAAAATCCCATTTGCTCACATATGCACACTAACCTAACTTCAAGGTTTATTTACACACTCAAACACATTATTACATTCTGTTTCAAATAACAATATTGCTGTACCAAGGCTACACAAGCTCAAGGTTATTTATTCCACACCCACATCAATTTCACAAGGAAATAAAACCAATACAAGGTAAGCTCTTTACCTTGTTTCACTTTCAGTTTTTACTCCTCTTCTTCCTCTTTATCTTGTTCCCTCTTTCTCCTCTTGTTTTCCACACCCCACAAGGGCTACGGATTGCCAACTACAACCACCGCCCATAACACACATACAACAATCACTTCACTTTTCCTCCACAAAACCTAATATATATTTTTAAGAGCTAGTTTCCAAAGTTTAGTCTAGATTTTACCTTAGAGAACCCAAATGGATGGCTAGGCAATCGATTGGAGAAGTTTCCCAACACCCACAAAAACACGTGGTCTCGACTGAAATGAGGGGAATTTCCAACGTGAGGGAAAAGTCTCACAAATGGTAGAATAAGCTTGAAATGGTGTAAATACTTACTTATTTATACCTTAAGCACAAAGGAAGGAGAAGAAGGGTTGGAATCACTCTTCAATCTTCAAAAGCTCCAACGTCAATGGAAATGGAAATGGAGGAATCGAAACTTTGTTGGGTGGAGATCGAAGCTCTCACCGAGACGAGTTCAACGGTACAAATTTCGTGTGATTTGGTGGAGGAATGAACAAGTTTGAGGAGGAAGAAGGTGGGCTGTGTGCTCACGTATGGAATCGCATTTGACAGAGGAGGAAGAAGAAGAAGCTCTGTAAGGAGGGGAAAAAAACATGAATGAAGGAAAAGAGGGGGAGAGGGGGTACTAATATTACTTTTAACTATTCCCCCCTTTTTCTTTATTTTCTTATCATCTTATCACTAATTAGCTAACAAGCTATTAAAGTGTATACTCATTAATTAAAACCGGCCCACATGAATTAGTAGCCCGGGTCATTTTTCGTCTTTTCGAATTAAACGCGTTTCGTCTCCCGGTTTCGTCACTATTCACTTACCGGGTCCGTTTTCCGGAATTTTCTCGTTTAATTAATTTTAATGGTTATTAAGCTTCCATAAATACTTAATTATAGTTATTTAATCAACTATAATTTTTACGGGTCCGTTTGACCACTTAAAGTCACGTTTTCGAGTTTTCTCGAAAAACGTGCTTAAAACTCCATTAGCGTTTTAATCCATTATTTGGATCCGTTTTCTTCGGGAATCATTCCCGTATACTAATTAGGCCTAACTAAGCCTTAGGAATCCATCTCGGACCCTTACGAGATCATTTATCTCTTATTTAAATTTAATGCGCATTTTAACGTTTTTCGCGTTTAACGCATTTTCTCTTTTCTTTTGGTTTTATTCTTTTTACCAATACTCTCTAGGCACATTTAGGCCCTTAATAATGATATTAGAGTAATTAGATCACCATTACTAGGTCCGGGGTATTAAACTAAGGCACTTTTTATCCTTATTATATCATATTTTAGTATTTAAACAACATATAAAGGTTTGGGGTATTTCACGTACAATGCTTGAAATGGTGGCATCTGAATGGATGTATGATAGTTGTTGTTGTACGCAAACTCGATCAAGTGTAGATGGTCTATCCAGCTTTCCTGGAAGTCTAAGGCACAAGCTCTAAGCATGTCCTCTAATGTCTGAATGGTTCTTTCACTCTGACCGTCTGTGTGTGGGTGGAAGGCGGTACTTAGCTTCAGCTTCGTACCCAATGCCTCTTGAACTTGTTGCCAAAATTTGGAGAGAAATCTGGAATCTCTATCTGACATAATCGACTTAGGTACGCCGTGGTGTCTAATAATCTCTTTCTGGAAAAGGTCCGCCAACTTGGGGACTTTCTAGGTGTCCTTGATAGGAATAAACCTTGCTACCTTCGTCAGTCTGTCGACGATGACCCATATCATGTTAGCACCTCCTCTGGTTGGTGGAAGACCGACCATAAAGTCCATAGATATATCTTCGAACTTCCAATATGGAATGGGCATTGGCTGTACTAACCCGCCCGGTCTCCGGTGCTCAAACTTCACTTTTAGACAAGTCATACATCTGGCCACGAACTTTGCAACATCCTTCTTCATACCACTCCACCAGAAATGTAATTTCAGATCCATGTACATCTTGGATGATCCTGGATGTACTGATAAGGAAGAGCAATGAGCTTCCTGTAATATCTTTTCCTTCAAGTTGGGGATGGACTCTGGTATGCACAAACGACCATTTAGTCTGATTAACCCGTCTTCACTGAGTACAAAATCGTACTTCTGTCTCTCAAAAATACCGTCAGTCAACTACTGCCTGATAGTCTACATGTACTGGTCATTATCCTGAGCACAACGTACCTTCTCGATAAGGCCGATGTCTCCTGTCATGGCAAATAAGGAATGAGCTCTACGGCTCAGGGCGTCAGCAACGACATTTGTCTTGCCCTCCTTGTATCTGAGGTCGATGTCATAGTCCTTCAGACTCCCGACCCATCGCCTTTGTTTCATGTTTAGTTCCTTCTGAGTGAATAAATGCTGAAGGCTCTTATGATCTGAGTAAAAGGTAACTGTAACTCCATACAAGTAGTGGCGCCAAATCTTCAGTGCAAACACTACTGCTCCCAATTCTAAGTCATGAGTCGGGTAGTTTTCTTCATGTTTCTGCAGCTGACGTGATGCATAAGCAACAACCTTGTCATTCTACATGAGTACACACCCTATCCCTGTGCCTGAGGCATCACAACATACTTCAAACCCGTCGGTCCCCTCTGGAATGGTGAGTATGGGTGCCGACTTCAGTAGATCCTTCAGTGTCTAAAAGGAATGCTCGCAATCCTCGGTCCACACAAATGGGACGTCCTTCTTCATCAGACTAGTCATCGGTTTTGCCAGTTTGGAGAAGTCTTGGACAAATCTTCGGTACTAACCAGCTAATCCCAAGAAGCTACGGATATCTGTCACTGTCTTCGGTCTCGGCCAAGTCTTAACTGCCTCGATCTTTGCAGGGTCTACAGATACTCCGCTGGCAGATATTACATGCCCTAGAAAAGATACACTGTCTAACCAGAAGTCACACTTTGAAAGTTTTGCATATAGTTGGTTCTCTCTCATGGTCTGTAAAACTTGCCTCAGATGCACATCGTGCTCGTCCTTAGTCTTAGAATAGACTAGGATGTCGTCGATGAACATAACCACTGATGAATCTAGCTGCTCCTTGAACAATCGGTTCATAAGATCCAATAATATAGTTGGGGTGTTCGATAAGCCAAATGGCATCACTGTGAACTCATAGTGCCCATAGCGTGTTCGGAAAGCCGTCTTCTCTATATCTCTATCAGCTATCCGTATCTGGTGGTATCCAGATCTCAGGTCAATTTTTGAGAAAACCGTAGCACCTCTCAATTGGTCGAACAGGTCGTCAATCCGTGGTAAAGGGTATTTGTTCTTTACTGTAACTGCGTTAAGCTCCCTGTAGTCAATGCATAGTCACATGCTACCATCCTTTTTCTTTACGAATAGTACTGGTGCTCCCCATGGTGATGCACTCGGTCTGATAATACCCATATCAAGAAGATCTTCGAACTGGATCTTCAACTCTTTCATCTCTGCTGGTGCCATTCTATAGGGCGCCTTAGCAATAGGCCCCGTGCTTGGTATCAAGTCGATGGAGAACTTAACATCTCGCTTGGGTGGCATCCCTGGTAATTCTTCGGGAAATAAATCAGAGAAGTCTGATACGACTAGTATGTCTGACTGTGTCTGCTCTTCCTGCCTCATGTCCTGGACATAGCACAAGTAAACCGGTTATCCCTTTCTCACCTTCTTTATCAAGGTTATATCAGATACTAGCTTAAAAGTCGGCCCTCTAGGAGTACTGCGATAGGATACTGTCTTGCCCTTTGGGCTCTTCAGTAGTAATCTGTGCTCTGCGCAATGTAGTCGCCCCTTATACTTCTGTAGCCAATCCATGCCCATGATGATGTCAAAGCCCAAATTATCCAGCTCAATCAAATCCGCGTGAAAATCTTCATTCATGATATTAATCTGAACTCCCGTGTGAAGTTTCATGCACCTCACTCTCTCCTTCATCGGTAGTGTGACTAGGAAATCTGAGAGAGGCTCAAGGGTTGTCTCTAACTTCCTTGCTAATGTAGAGGATATAAAGGAATGAGACGCTCCTGAATCGAACAGTATCGATGCACTCACGCCGTTTACAGTGAAGGTTCCCATGATGACATTCCCCTTATCCTTGGCCTGGGTCTTGTCCAACACATTCAACACTGCTCCTCCATTAGACTCATGGCCTGGGGTTAACAATTCGTAAGATAGTGGTTGGGGTGTATGTCTCAAAGGAATGAAAATGCCATTCATTAATCAAATGATTCTTACATACAATCTCCATAATTACATCGATATTGCCTAAACTTCAAATTTAACCATCCGGGTTTCAGGTGGGTAGTATTTACTAAGGTTGATGTGGTTGTATTCAACTTAATGCCCTTAATCCCATGGTACACTAATCTGGATTCTCCACCAAATATCAACATGTCTCCTGACTTCAAGATAATCTTGCTCGCCTTGTCCATCCTCTTCTGATCACCGTATAAAAATTCAGCATCATCTCCAATGGAGAATGATACAACTGGTATCCCTTGGGTAATTGACTCGGACGTCTCGTCTCGGTCATAGTGTAATCCAAGTTTCCCCCTTTCTCATAGAAGTTCACGATGCAAACATCGGCTCTCATGTCCGGTATGTGGTTTGTTTCTTATTGTTGTGCAATCTTGACCGCTTCTGTCACCAAGGTTTGAAAAATGTTAGGTATCCTAGGAACTCGTGCTCCATCTACCTTTCTTACCTCTCCTACAACCTAGTTTGTGGATCCCAATTCTTACCCATACACATCATATATAATTTAAGTTTTGACCCGCTCTAGTATCCTAGAGTGTAAAATCCTCCAAGGCCTATTCCCAAAGTTCAGCATTCATTTACAATAGCTATTTGTTCATCAAGGGTTAGGTATTGCTTGAGTAGGATCATGCCGGGTCGTAGTACTTGGTACTCTGCCTCTGGATATTCCCGACCTTCGCTCAAAGGCTTAGGTGATCTCGGTCTCATAGGTAAGGGGTAACAAATGTCGAAGCATCCTATTAGGTGAGAGGTTTCCTAAGTTAGGTCTCTCTAAATTTGATCTGTACTAAACACATACAAGTCTCATTGACTGATAACTGTAAACACACATTCATGCTTCATGCTTTTGGTTTAAGGTTTAGGCTTACCGGTCTCGCGCTGAGTGCTAGTCTTAGCGCCCGAAGTTCCCACTGAGTACAGGGTGTTTCGGCCTGGTACAATCTCCTTGCCCTTCTGCTGTGCAGTTACAGATGGCTGTCCCACCGGACCTCTAGTGTAGGTGTTGTTTTGAGGCGCCTGGCCTCCTCGTGATCCACTTGCCTCTATAGCTGGGGTTCTTGAAGTATCTCTGGATCCCTTGTACACCCGACTCTTGGGGTTGGAAAAGCACTCATACTCCCAGTGGCCTTCTTTCTTGCAATAACGGTACTCAACCTTCTTGCCTGAGCAGTCTACGCCGGGGTGGTCATTTCCACAGCATTTGCAGTAGTAATGGCGCTGAGGTGTCTTAGTGCCCCTGGGTGGTACAGATCTAAAGGGCTGAGCATTGAAAGTTGGGCCGGTTAGACAAGGGACCCGCTCCTTCGCCTTCTGACCTTGGTAGTCTTTCCGCCCTTTATTCCTATCGAAAAATTTCCTATTTCCCTTCTTGTTGTAACCGCCAGAATTCGCTCTCCCATCCTCTCCTTCAGAATTCTTTCTTTTCTTTCCTTGGGTCTCATTTCTGTTTTGCAGCATCAGCTCTATTGCCGATGCGGCGTCATAGCATTCTTGTATAGTGGTGAAACGTATGGCTCCCATAGAGCCCTGGATGCGATACTTCAATCCTCCCCTAAACTTCTGGATTTTTACTGTGTCGGAGTAGTCGACCCCTGGTATGTAGTCCAGTAGACTGATAAACTTGGCATAATACTCATCAACTGTCTGGCTCCCTTGAATCAGAGTCTCGTACTCTTGCCTCTTTCTCTGCTTCAGGTGCTCGGGGTAGTACTTGTCCCGTAGCACCTCCACGAATGCTGTCCAGTCAAAGTTTTGTGTGGCTCTATGGTGGTCTTCAACTAACCGCCCCCAAATGTCTACTGCATCCTTCAAGTTGTATGCTACAATGTCAACCTTCTGGTCTTCTGGAACTCTAACAGCCTTGAATACCTTCTGGTGCTCCACAATAAATTTCTCAAGCAAGGCGGGGTCTGGTTCCCCTGAATATGTCAGTACTCTAGCGTCAGCTACGCTCTTCAACCAGTTAGTCTCCCTGGGCTGTGGCGGGTGGGGTATGGCTCCCGCAAACTGCGTCCCTAGCTGTGCGGCGAAGGCTGCCATGGCCTCTGCTAGGCCTGGTATCTCCAGCACATCTGCTGGTGTCTCGCCACCGCGTCCGCTGCTGCCTCCATGTGGTCTACCGCTTCTCGACATCTATAGGATAGTATACTATTATTTCTACTCGGTGTAGCACTGTTTTACAATCACAATCAAAATGTGCAAGAAAGCTAACTACTAGTAATAAGATATCCAAAAAGTTTCCTTCTAAGTCACGAATCCTCACAGACGTTTCCCGTATCCCAATATTCCTATGCTCATTGTTCTTGACTCAGTATCCTGTCATCAGAGCGGAACTCCGCTCTGATACCACTTTTTGTAACACCCCTAATCCTAATCCTGTAATATAATCGCAAGTCGTAGCATAACAAAATATGATTCGCAGCGGAAAATAAAACTAACTAACGTTGGTGCTACACGCCGTTACCCACCCATGTGAGTAACAAGGTAACCTTACTCCTTCAATCCACTTCAACTCTCCACCGCTATGATGACAAGATACTGAGCAATCTTAAACTTACAGTCCAAATCTAAACCGAGCAACTAAACCAAATACAACAAACTCCATAATATAGTACATAATAAAACTAGAAGATGTTTATTGAAAACACATCAGCTACCCAGTGTCCCGCACTCCGGCTTGTGTCTTCAATCAAGAACCTGAAATGTTTTGCCCATTGAAGGGCTCAGCAAACGATATGCTGGTATGCTAAATGTAGTCCTAAATCATTTGGATTCTTTAAGTCGTTTGGCCATCTTGATATTAGATTCATTACATGTTATGCCGGTTTACAATAATAATAACAACTGTAAATGTTTAGAGAGACACAGAATAGTTCACCTAACAATGTCACCACATAATAGTAAATAACAACCAAATAATCAATAACCAATAATCAATAACAGTAACCAAACAAGATACGCATATTAATTAACTGTACTTGTTAGTCGGCCACATGGCCCTTATCCTTTTAACCAATCACTTAAGCCTTCCAATCAATTTCCACCTCAGGCGTCATGTTAGGACAACCCTTAATAACTTAATAATGGACAGTAGTCCCCTGGGTTCCAATGGAACCGTTGCCAGCTGACCTTATGGCCCTGGATAATTTATTTGCCTTAAAGGCGACCAATTCGGTCGAAACCTGTGCACCAACAGTAGTGCCATCTACCATCATCGAATGTGGATAATGGATTCCCTTGAGTGACTCTTGATAGTAGTCCCTCGTAGTGATCACGATGCGCAACCAGATAGTCGAAACTAGTTGTATTCCTCTCTTTGTAAGTTAGCCCTTTAGTTAGTGATACAATATCCAATCCTTGTGTTAAGACTGTAACAGTTGACAATCAGTTAGGTTCTCGTAATACCTAAAGGTCACCTAGCCTTGTTTGAGTTTAGATGTATAAACTTCCAGTCATAAGACGTTCACGTAAAATAAAACGCAATGGTGTCGAGCAATACATTATACAAGTTCATATACATAAATCATAGATATCGCTCTTAGCAATTAAACACACAACGTCTGAACCTCAGGAAAATCCTTAGGACATTCAGACCACACATTTAACATACCGTTCACCGTGAAAATTGCTAGCTAGACAGTACACGCTCAGTAGCTTTCTCCCCGTTACGCTTTTATACGTACATACAAATACCGGGTAACATTAATATGACTAGCGTTAACTATTACAGTACTGTTAATAATGAACTAATACCGTAGCATACTAACCCCGTACGTTCTTTATTTCTCCCTGTTATTTAACAGTGGTTCGAGGTAGTTTAATAGTTCGTTATTTTATGTAGTAACTACATATGATAGTGAATTTCTACCTTATAGTATATTCCCATTTCTTTAATTATATACTCATAATTGTTTCCACTTATTCTATATATTATACAATTTGGTTATTTTTACTATAACCACAATTATTTTATATACTTTACATTATACTCCAAAATACATTATATTCCTTAGTTTTAATTCCTTACTTTATTAAATTACAAACAAACCTTATAATTTCGGTAATTATATTTTGAACATATTAACTTTCACAAATTACCATATAGCCACATCTATATTTCGGTTTTGGCAACAACTTTCTCATAATTACATTTTAACCCCAAAACTTTATATAAGTTACATATTAACTTATGAACTATAGTTTTAATATTTAATTTCTTTAATAACCGAAATGACTCTTACCTTTTAATAAATTATGCTTTCGCCCTATATAAATTTCGGTTTTATATGTTAACTCTTATAAATTACATATTCACCCCAAAACTTTTATAAACTTAACATTTTATGTCATAAATCATTTTAACCCAAAGGTTTTGGTCAACACTTTGACCAAAGCCTATTTCCATAATTAATACTTTAATATACCCAGAAAATCATATGTAATTCGGTTTTACACCAAACTTTTCATAAATTACAAATTAGCCCTAAAACTTTATAAAGTGTTATTTTAACACTTAAACACTTGTTTAAATTGACCAAGATTCATAATATTAATTCCTACCTTATATTATATCATAATTATGCAAATAATCTCCTTAACTCTCAGTAATGACATATAATACCCTATACTTTTCAAAATTTACAATTTAACCACATAACTTAATAAACTAGCCATATAAATACTTGTAGCTATTTTTAATATTCCCAAAATTTATAATATAAGCTAATATACTTATATACTTCGAAAATCACCAAATAACCCATTTTATTCTCGGTTCTAATTTAAAATTACCATATAGTTTTAAAACTTGATTTATAACTTATAATAAATATATATAAATGTATATAAGCGATATAACACTTCTAAAAATTATGTTAATGACTTAGACTGATTATAAGCACAAAATTAAACATTTAACTCCTAGGATATTCGGCTTGAACTTATATGTATCATAATTAATTTTTGTGACACAAATTTATACCTAAAGGTAATAATCTTACCTTGTATGTTATAAATTATTTTCTTGGTATTATAACCTATAGTTTTCGGCCTTAATATTACTAAGGGTTGTACATAAATTTTATACTAAAGTTTGAAGCTTAAATCAAGCTTAAACTTAATAGATTTAATTATTGAAACTTACTCCTTAAATCAAGATGATTCTTGTACTTGATTTCCCCTTGAATTCCAAGCTCCGCCAATGGTTTCTTGGTGTAGAATTTTTGGCCTCCATGTATATGTTTAGGAGATCCAAGTGTTAGACTTCTAACAAGGATTTATAAGTAAGATTTGGAGTAGTTTACAAGAGTTTACCTTAGGTATTTTTCAAGGAATTTTCGGTACACCTTGGGATGATTGGAGATCCAAGTTTCCTTCATGAAATGTTGAAGAGAACATTGGTTTAGAAGCTATAAATTTTCGGACATAGCTTTGTATTTACTAGGGTTTCCAAACAAGAAATATATCTTAACTTGATCTTGTTTGTTCCTTGAGTTGTTGTTGAATCAAGGTGACTTCTTGGAGTGCTAAAGCTTGGTGAAAACTTGTATGGTTACTAGGATGATTCTTGCTTCAATACTTAGTAGAATTAACTAGGAAAAATTACATAAAAATGGTGTTAGAACTTAAAACACCATTAACGGAGCTTGAAGCTCACAAGAATAAGCTAGCTAAGAAAGAAGGAAAAGAGAGGGAAGGGATAGCTTACCAATTCGGACAAGGAAGAGGCAAAGAGAATGGTAAGTGCCATATGGAGTTTAAGAGAATAGAAATTGAAGGAATCTCTCTTTTGACAAAATAATGTCAAAGTTAGGCATGCTTTTCCTTAGTTTATTTGTTTGGCTGTATAAGTCTCTTAATTGACTACTACTTTCGGCTATGACAAGAAGGGAAGAATGACTTTGTGTGTCAATTGGAACAAGATGACAAAGGCAAAGGTAGGTAGTTCTTTCTTTTGAATTTTCCAAGTAGAATACCCATGCTAATGTTGTCTTATTTCCCTTGTAATTTATGATAATGTGCTGTTTGTAGGCATCTGATTTTTGTCAATTGAAGATATGAGAACATGCCTAGTTAGGTAGGTGTTTTAGTTTAATTTTAATACAGCAATCAAACTTCCTTTTCCTTACTCATTTTCGGCAATTTGGGGCTGTAGGAGGCCATTTGATTTTTGTCATATTAGACATATGAATATGCATAGTTAGGTAGATGTTTTATTTGACTAATATACAACAATCAAACTTGCTTTTCCTCACTTATTTTCGGCAGCCTTAGGCTATAGGAATGGGTAGATTCATTTGTTTAATTGTAAAGTATAAAGCTAGATCTAGATTTGTTCTTTATGAATTTTAATTTCCATAACTTTTCAAAGACTAATCTCTTCTCATTTCCTGCAGGTTTTCGGTATTGAGAGGCTACCAAGACTGATATTCCTTTGTTATAATGTCACATGGTGTTGAAAGATGAGTCACCATTCCATAAGACAATTTTTAAGCAAAAACCATGCCAAATACACCAAAAAAACGGCCACTTTAGGGACCATATTGGACTGATTTTTAACTTGGTCTTTGTCACACTATATTTTTAGGATCATATTGTAACATGTTATAAGTCACAACATTTATTTGGAACATTTATACTAAGGTAAAAGATGAAAATTTCTAAGGTAAAATGCTGATTTTATACTACTTTTTGATCTGATTTTCGGCCCTACTTGTGCTATGATTTTAGCACTGGATTTGATTGATTTAGATGGTAATTCATCCTCATTTAATATTCCTAACTCTTTCCTCCTCAAAAACTTCAAGGTAATAGCGTTGAACGCGTTTTTATGGCACCCGAAGGTGCGTTTTTGTGCTTTAAGGATATTCTGGAAAATAAGTAGTCGCTACGAGTTCCAAGTGTTTATAAACATTGTTTATAGTCAATAATGATATATTAAGGTGTTACATTGAGTTATCTGGGGTTATATCAACTCATGACACAATTTCTAGGCCACCGGGACACTCCCGGGCAAAATAGGAGCGTTAAGAATTTCCCCCGAGCACTTTGTGTATTTTTGAAAAAGTAGCTCGAGAATTCTCTTTAGAATGATGAATAATGATGAAGGCACTCTAAGAATGATTTATATTGGAGTTCGTGCCACTTCGGTACCTCTCCGGGGCATTCCTAGGGGTTTATGGGGCCCCCAACGGGTACCTCCGAGCACTTTGTATTTAATTGAGAATTTAGCATGAGGACTTCATCTTATATGTTTAATAAAGTGTTATGGTGCATTTGGAATGAAGTGTAATGCTTTATTACATCTTATAAAGTATTTCCGGCACTTTCGAGACTTAAGGGAGGTGTGTGACTCTCGGGCATTTTACATTTCTACTCTGTTCTAGCTGAGGACCTGTGTTTTAAAGGTCATATAATGATCCTTAGTTGACTTGGTATGAGTTTTATAGTTTATATACCTTGGTTAGCTTAAGGTCCGGCTTAACGCTTGTTGTTGACCTTAAGGAGTTTTGGTGGGTTCTTAATGCCTAAGTGTTTATATATTTTCTTAGGGTTTCATAATCCCCCAAATAATATTTATTTCTCATTATTTAATTATTTAAAGGTTAGGGGTATTTCAACTAGTCACTAATCCCCTTAATAATTACCCCGTGTTTGTTCAACGTTTAACGTTCGGTTTTAAACAGTTTGGGATTATTCCAATCATTCTCCAACTATATTGTAATTAACATGTAGTATTTATTTACTACTTAGGATCTAATCCAAATAACCTATCTCATTTATTCATAGGTTTGTTATTTGTATATAATACACACTTCCATATAGTTTGTTACTGTATGTTATTTATATCCTTGACATATAAACCTCTATTTCTCCTTTCAAGTTATGAGTTGGTCAACTTGACCTCTTTGGTCAATTAATTTGACTTGCCTAATTATGTTGACTTGGTTAATTATCCAAGTACATATGTTTATACAATTCATATTGTAACCCTTATACTATATAACTCACTCACCATTTAATGTGTTATACTTTAACATAAGAACTTTTTATTTAATGTGTTATAATTTATCTTCCCACCTTATAACCTCTCTTATTTAATATTATATGGTTCCCAACCATATCATATAATCCATTCACTTCATATAGTCTTATATGTATAAGAATTATAAAACTCATTTATTAAATGATAAATCTTATCATTTATCTAAGGTGATTAACCTTACTTGATTGTGTTATCTTACACAAATTTATACTAAGATTGTAATTCTAATGTAATATGACATTATCTAGTATATTATTAGACCTCCAACGTCTAATTAATATCCCACCTTTTTTTATAACTTTATTATTCCACCACGTGTACTATTTTCATTAATAACATTAATACTTTATAATTTTTATAGCATTAATAACATTATAACCATAGCCTAAAATTCAATCCAAAACTTCATAATGTACTTACAATACATAAGTTTTATTAATCACTAATATCCTTAATGGTGTTACATTATTTAGCCAAATAACTTCCAACCTTAGAGTTTGAATTCAATTATACTATATCTTATAAGTTAATTCCTCTGTAATCTAGTATAATCTAATCCTCCTTGTCTTTAGTTTACCAGTATATATATATATAATTTCCCTTACTCCATTAACCAAAATCGCAATCCTCTGATTATATATTCCTATATATATGTATAATATATATATATATATATAAATATACTCATTTCGAATTAATAGTCATACTAACTGACTTTCATCCGCTTAACCTTGGTGTATATATAGTGGCACACTTGTGCCTATAATTGTTATTATTATCAATATCATTATATCAATTCCCCATTAATTCTAACATAATAATTCAACCACCATTATATAATTCCACACCGTTTGATCAATTGTTCCAACCTTCCAGTTATATTTATATATGTATATACATATATCTATCTAATGTCTATATATACGTATATGTATTCTAATATATATATATATATGTGTGTGTGTGTGTGTATGTGTGTGTGTGTGGTTGTCATAAGTTTCAAGGTCATACTTATATGACATTATTACCCTTGACTTAATATATAACCCTTACTATGTATATTTGTATGTATAAGTATATTCTCATAAATTTTATGTTACAAGAATATATAGATTCATATCTTCTAGTCTTTAATCCATCATTATATATATATATATATATAAATTCTCATATAGGTATAGAAATTTTCATATATCTAATATCAACCTTAATACCTACCAATCGACACCGATTTAATAAAATGGTTCCTTAATTATTTTAATCCATCACTTAATCAGTTTACCAAAACATATATTACAACTTACTAAGTTACTACTTAATCATTTGAAGTTTGCCCAATTAATACCTAGATATTTTTCTTCTTTTTACTTGGTCCTAACCCAACTATTCCTTACCCATTAAGTACCTCTAAACCCATTATTTAACATCACAAGGTTAAACTAGCCCATAACATTTTAGTTCAATCCTAAGTCCAATTCGATTTTTGACTTCATCGGCCATTCTTAACCCTAATTCCAATTTGACTTGTTGACCATTTTGACCCACTGCTGGAAAAAAAAGAATAAACAACGCTTAAGTTTGGCATTTAGAACGTTTATTTAGCGTAGTTTATTCGAGCGACGCAAATGGTAAAACATTTTAAATGACGCTTTCAAAGTGTTCCTTATACTATCTTTAAAGAGCGCTTATTTGCAAAGCGTTCTTTATAATGCGAGAACGATAGGAACATAAAAAACGCTTTAGCCTAACAAGTGTTCTTTATGCTTAGTAAAAAAAACGTTTATCACATATAAGCGTTTCTTATGATGGTTAGCGGGAGAGTTTAAAGGAACACTTATATGGATAAGCGTTCTCTATATCTTCTTTTTTTTTCCAGAAATCTTTGTTCCAACAAATGCTACAGATATCATCACATCACAGATCAATGCATTGTTGCATTTTCAACACAGCAGAAGCCATCACAACAAACTGTAACAGAGAAATTAAAATCTTGACTAATTAAATTTACAGCATTCCAGGCCAATTGCAACAAATCAGCCAGTATTAACAAAGATTTGACAGTATTAGTACCAAACATGCAGACAAAATTTAATTATAGTTAAAATCCAAACACAGATGGAAGCTACTAAGTACTTATGTTGTACTGCAATCTGTAGAAATTTGATAATGCAGGAAACTGCATTTTTCATCAACACAACGTACGCAAGTGTACTGGACATATATAATGCAACAAACTGCATTTACAGATGCAAATTGGTTCATTTCAAACAGCGCGCAACTGATCATGACTTCTGTTCATCTTCATGTAGTATTGCTTTTGTCCAGTAAGCGCACATGTGCTCCTTGACAAAATCTAGATCAGCAGCTGAATAAGTAGCTCCTTGTTTTTCAAAGAAGGTAATAAGCTGCACGCAAGAATTATAAAAGCAATTAAGTACACCATTTAAACTTATCCAACCATGCACAAACAGTTAAATTGCCTATTCAAACACAAAACTTATAACACATACTCCAATGTCATTACTGATTTTCTCGATTTTGGACACGATGTCGAACATGTATCGCATCACAAAATATCCACAACTGCTGTTATCCGGTTGCCTAGGACACTATTTTCAATAAAATTATATTATTATATATACATACTAATATACAAAATATATTTAATTATGCATGGGTAAATAGAATGTTTTTTTACCTTTTTCAAATACTGTATATTCAAAGGAAAATTCATAGCACTAGCATTGACCATACCATCTCTAAAACCACTGAAATTAATTAAAACAAGCATTTAAGTGACAAGTAATAAAAAAAAGGTATAAAATTTTATTTTTGAAATGAAAATATGCACAATTTACTTACTTTGTCAGCAGAACAAAAATGATGATGTTTCTCCTAATTCAACCAATAGGGTCAATCACTATATAGGATGATGTGTAAGTACACACCACTAACAACAACCAATGATTGCTACAAGTTCAAACAACAACAAATCAACTTCAGCTTTGAAATATATATGAGTTAACATAAAACAATAAAGACAAAAGCAAAAGGTGGTCAAACTTGCTTACATCTGATGATATGGTATGAGCACAAATCGGCTTTTCCTGCTAACCGCCGCAATTATGGCATTGCGCATATGGCCCTGACACGCAACACCGTCTCTCATAGCTTCCTCCGAAGACATGATTTGTGGACATAGGAAGGTGATCGAATCTTCCATTTTCTTTGTCACCAGCCTCGATAGTTAGGGCCTTTGATGACAAAGGCATTAAATTAAAGTTATATATACATAAAACTTACTATTAACATTGAGCGAGAATAAATGTGATACTTACAAGCAGTAGGATTGAATCACCGAGATGTTCAACATATCACCAAGCAGCAGCTCCTTAACATTGCTAATACTGTTCAGCAACTCCTGGGTTTGTTCGCTGTGGAACAAAAACGATGGAACCCTAAGGATGAACTGAATGAAATCATCACCCTTCCCGAGTATCAAGTCATATAAGATCCGCTGACGCTTTCCCAGTGTATTCGCCAAATTTTAGAGAAGAATGAAATCTCGTCGAAGTGGACTGATGTAGTGATCATCCTGCTGACCCGATGGTCCCTTTCCTTTCGACGCACTAACTCACTTACCTTTGCCAGCAATAGGAACAGGTGTTTAAGAAATGACAAGTTAGCATACGTTAGAAAACTATTCTCCCAAAACTACATTTATATGAAATGGTAATTAGTAAACAAATTTATATAAGTTGTTTTGCTTACCGTACTATCAGATAAATCCACCAGATTGCAAGGCCATGGAACTTGTGAGCCACGTGCTTCAATGACAGTGCTCAAATCATTCCACTCTATCAGTAGTGGAATGTGATCACAGCCTTGACAGACACTGTCGATCGTCACACGGACGTACCAGGCCGGAACCCGCTTAAAATGACACAGTGACGCCAAATCAGTTTGTAGAATTGTGCCTACTGCAACCACAAAGGTGCCATGTTCATTGATCTGCAGAAGACGACACTTGGTTCCCTAATAAATGAACACAAACAATTAGATTCATACATTACAACATGCATACATTTGATTAATTGAAAAAATAAATAACGACAAAGCACTAAAATTCACACATACCTGAAGCTTGGCATATGGGAATGGATCAGAAGGTGTAGGTACAGTGTAAGAAACTGAAACCTGAGATGGTACAGGGGTGGAAGTAGGTGTAGGGGTGGAAGCAGGTGCAGGGGGGAAGCAGGTGTTGGGATGGAAGCAGGTGCAGGGGTGGAAACGGGTGCAGGGGCATACACTGATGAGCTAGAAGATTGATGCCCTTGACTCAGCTGTTGCATCAATCTTGCTTCCATTTGTTGCATCTGCTGCTGCAAATCAGATTGGAATTGTTGTGACAACTTCCTTTCGATCTCCTTCATTTCTTCCTCTCTCCCCATCCACTGGGAGTGAGGAAAAATATCTCTCTGTCGCACTGCGGATCCAAATCCTCAAACTCTCCCAGGGTAATCCTTCTTGCCAAGCACTTTGTTCAACGGATCATCCTGACTATAAGGCTAGCCAAGAAAAGAATCAGCACCCTCTGCAGTCTTGTACACGAAAAAAAACATGTAAATTATGAATTAGATCAAATAAGTAAAACATACATAAATTGTAAGAAAAATTTATAAACTATTAAATATTACTCAGGGCACTTACAATTTTTGCAGCTAAGTCTGCAGTCTCCTTCCGTGGATAATACATTTCGCCGTCCTTCTCTAATTGGTGGCCAAGCATGTATGCTTGTGCCTGATTCACCTCATCCGGACTCTAAATCGGCTCAACTGTGCCGTCCTCACGCACACGCTTCAGATACCCCTTTTCAATCCAGCCTGGTATACGTTCCAATCTTTCAAGCGATTCCTGAACTACCTGTGGAAAGAATACAATTCATTTTAACTTTATCCTGTTATATTAACAACATACACTTAAAAGTTAATCTATAAAAACAATTACGTACCCTGAACTCAGGGGTGATATGTGCTTCATAGAATTCCTTCCACTCCTCCTCAGTGATCATGCCAGCGTACAACTCATAGGGAAGCACCTGCTTCGGGTTGTTTGTATTGATCCAACCAGCCACCAGCCTATTTTTGAACGCTCGCATACGCAAAGCAAGCAGTGACAACACTTTATCATATGCTTCATCTGGGATCTGGTACTTCTTCTTCAAGCTCGTCCACATGATCTCCTTTATTTCCGGATCTTGGTTCCTCCAGTTTTTGTTGATACACCAATGGTTCTTAACCAATCGACCCATGGCGCTGGCAAACTTCTGCTTTTTCCCGCCTGTGGGTCTAAGATACCTGTAATATATATAGTATTTATGTTAGTCATACGTAATATATATAGTACTACATATAAATGTATAAATATTAGTATATATTTGAAAAAATAAAACAGAATAACATATAGGTGTAACATATACCTATCCCACACCAGATCAATCATGCCACTCTCCTTCTTCTCATTTAGACCATATGAAGGTCCTCGTGTCTTTCGTGGAGGGTGCTGAGAGGTCGTAGGAGGGTCCTGAGAGGTCGTAGGAGCATCAGCGGCATCGATGATCTGTGTACGCTCTGCTAACTGCATCTCTACATCTATCTCCATCTCCATCTCCTCATCACACTGTGGAGGGTGATTTTTCGGTATGAGGGGGGTCTATCTAAATGGTTTTGACTGAGAAGTCTAGATCCTACAAACTGCCATTCTGTGGAGGGTGAATACCCGTCACCTCGGCATCCCTCAAATACCTACTTCATCGTCCGTCTTTCCCAGAAAGCTTAATGGGGAATGTTAGTGAACACTACACCCGCTCTCAATGGGCTCCACGCGGACTTATGCCCTAAGGGCGGAATTGACTAGAGTCGCCACCTAGTTTGACCTAAGGAACTAGGAAGGGAGGGGAGGAGGGTCCTAAGAACCGCTGGTTGACTCTGAATTTGTTGCCTAAGGATAGGACTTACCTGATCAAATAAGAGATTCTATTATGGGTTCGCACTGGGTTACACCCCTTAGAAGTGGCAACGACCACGACTTTGGATTGGTGCCCGAGGAAACCTCGGTCTCCAATTGTCGGGATTACCTTTTTTCAAAACCTTATTAAAGAGATTCATTTAAAAGCCAAAGATATGATTAAGACGGGAAGAGAGAAAGATAGTGGATGAGACGAGCTTTTCTGCCAATCTAGCGCCAAATGAAGAGGATTCAGTAAATTCGGAAGAAGATTTGGGAAGAGTCTGAGGTTGAGTGAATTAGACAAGGCTGGAGCCTGATGGTTTGAAGTTTGTGGGAGCCGAAGAGGTCATGAGTGTTTCGAGAAGTATGAAGAACACCCTAGAGTGGGAAAAAGGGTTTTTTATTGGAACGGGGTCGCACCCTAGATGGGCTGCCTACGTACTCAACTCCCTGTTGAGATCAGACCTTACGTAGTTCAGGGTTTTGGAGATTTGGGGTTTTTTTGAAGGTTTTTGAGGTGTTTGAGAGGTTAGTCTGTGAGACGCTCGGGTCTATGAGGCATTTGAGATGTTCATGTAGCAGGAGTAATGGGATATCAAAGTCTATGAGACGCTCGGGTCTGTGAGACGTTTGAATATTAAAATGGCGGAAGATGTTACAGTGTTTGAGTCTGTGAGGCGCTCGGGCCTGTGAGACGTTTGAAATCTTAAGACGGCGGGGAAATTGAGATGTTCGAGTCTGTGGGGCGCTCGGGCCTGTGAGACTTTAGAAGTTTGGAAGAAGTCGGGATTTGGGAGATGATTTGAGTTTGGAATGATTTGAGTTCGGATAATGATTTAAGTGTGAGGCAATTGAAGTTTGGATAGATGTCTCGGGTTGATCCCAGGTTTTTGGGTTTGAGTTTGAGATTGGTTGAGGAAAATCATTTTGTTGCGAAAGGGCGGATGATCCCGAGGGATCACCCTATGTACCCCCTCAAGCACGACACTTAGTTAGTGGTAAGTGCCGAGGCTTGAAAGATGGGGCAATGAATTTATGTCGAAAAGTAGGATTCAGAGAGAAACACCATGAATGAGATGTTCTCGGTCGAACCCTAATAACGTCTCTAACTCCTGGGTTTAAAACATTAAAAGCCAAAAATACTGAAATCGAGTGGAAGGGAGTTAGACGATTCTAAAATCCCGGCTGCAACTAGGAAGGTCGTTACTTCCCTAGCACCCCGCCTCGTAAAAAACTAGGCTGCAATTAGAGGAGGTTTGTCACCCTAATGCCCCTAATGCCCCGCCTAAAGAGATCCAGACTGCGACAAGGGAGATTATGACCCCAGTGCCCCGCCTCGAATTTTTATTTCGGAAGGGAGACAAGTAATGCCTAACCAGGAAGAAAATGTTTTTTTTGAAGGTGTTAGACATCCCAATGTTCCCCGAAAACGGTTTAGTTTGAGTTTGAAACTGAGTTGGAAAACTTTTGATGTTGTTCGGAATTCTCGGCAAAGAAACACTGATTTTGAGAAATGTTTTTAGGAGAAAACTTTCTGTATATGTGAGAAGAACTTTCTGCATTTGAGAAGAGTTTGCTGTGATGTGAGAAGAGTTTTTCCTTTAAAATTCCACAAAATGGTTTCTTTGAAAATTTGATGAAATTTGAATGAAAAGATTGTCTGAAACTTGAGAAAAGAGATTTTTTTTTGGATTTTTGGAGTTTGAACGGGATTTGCAAATTGAGTTTGGATTAGATGAATTGAATCCGAATTGAATTGGATTGAATTGGACTGAATTGAAATGAATTGAAATGAGTTGGGTTAGAATTAGGTTGAATTGGGTAGTGGGCCGGGTTTTGATGGACCTTAGGCTTCGGTTTTGGGCCGGGTCATGGGTAATGGGCCGAATTTGGGTAATGGGTCGGGTAATGGGTAATGGGCCGAATTTGGGTAATGGGCCAGGTTTGGGCTTGGGTTCGACCGGGTTTGGGCTTTGGACTAGGCTGATTTTGGGCTTTGGGCCGTATCATAGGTAATGGGCCGAATTTGGGTAATGGGCCGAGTTTGGGCTTTGGGCCATGGGCTTTGGACTGATTTTGTGGACTTGGGATTTGCTTTGAGATAGGCCCAGATTTGGGCTTGGGTTTCGATTTGGGAATGGACCCCAGTTTGGGCTTCAAAAATAGATCAGAAGTGAATCTTTGGTGGCCTTTAATGTGCAATAGAACTTGATTTTTCTCTTTCCTTTCTTTTTCGAAATTTGCCATTGATTGTAGATTTTGATCTGAAAATTAAAGGGTGATTTGGAAAGTTTTTTTTTTTAGGAGAGACAATACCCACAAACAGGTACTACGACCCTCGGGTACTACGACCTTAATGTGAGTAACATCTATGAATAGTCCTAAGGCTTTTCTAAAGTGACCCATAGAAATTTATGGGCCTTAATCAATGAATCAGTTCTCAAAAAGTGGGGCCCTGAAATTGACTAAGCTCACAATGAATTCTATTTAGACCAAAAATAAAATCACCCGACAAGAAATTGTAAGATAGTGCAAGCGAGCATGTTTTAGACGATCGATCACCATACAACAAAGATAACAATAAATAATCGGCAACTTTAAGTAAACTGGTTCTAATAATCCTAAACAAAGGTTTGCATGGTGATCTAGTAGTCCTCGATATGTATTCTGACAGGTTAGTACAACAATTGCAATATAACCTTACAGCTCCAACAAATGAAACATGTAATCCATCTTTATTGTTTCTGAATTCAGGTTAAAAATTACAAATGGTCGAATTAAACTCATAATCCAACATACTAAACGTAACTAATAAAACCCGATGATACATACGTGATATGATCAGAAATATGAAATCATATACATCAAAGAGAATGTCGCTCATTTGCAAACTACCAATGATAAAAAAGACGTCATGAGGCAGGCAGGTAGGTTCAATAGCCAAGTGACTCAACGAAAACTGATCATCTTTCCAAAACACATCCAAACAATGTAAGAAAAGCTAACTTGTTATTTTCAACTGGGTGCAAATGCGCAGGCAAAATCCACACCCATAACCGGAAGTCCACGAGCTCTGCCCCATAGAACAATGCCCGATGAAGATTCACGATCTTGGTCCACATCTTGGATGCAGGGTCCGCTCCACACCACGACAGTAATAGATACCTCAGCCCCAAATAACATAGAAGATGAATTAGAATCCCAAGTTGATGAAAATGAATTGACAGAAACGAATTAGCAGATGCTCAAGCTTAAGCTCAAAAGCCAAGTTGACGGAAACAAAATAAGACAGTGTTGCACAAATTAATCACGATCTCTTAACCAAGAGCGGTGGTCATCCCACTCCGTTCAGGACTTGCATATCCAACTTAAAACCCAATCAAATAAGCCCAGTAAGGGGCGCAGAATACATGCAAAAATATCAATCATCTCATATACAGAACCGCAATAGGTATCACAATACAATGAACCAAACGAACAGAAGGGTAGAGTGCAAGCTGCAGGATAACATATATTCCCAGTTCGCCAGTTGGGTTTGCGAAATTACCGTGAGGAAGAGGATGAATTTTGGTAGAGTGGTATGCTCCTTTGTTCGCTGGTTTGTGTTATGAAATTACCCAGAATAAAGAGAATGTAGAGGGCGTGAATATGGATGTTCTTGTTCGCCCACGTCGATGAAGAGAATCGAAGAATGTTGGAGGTCGATGCAGAGGAACGTCGAGAGCTGGAATCGGGTGCTCCTTCGCCAGTTGGGTTGCAAACGGCATGAGAGAATGAAGAGAGTAGAGCTCGTATTTCCTTGTTCGATACCGGCATGAAGATATGAAAGGGGATGGAATTGTTGTTTCCTGTTCGCTGATGCGTGAATGACGAGAATGAAGGAGCAGAGAAGGTATGCTATCTTGTTCGTCAACTGGGTGTGCTCCTTGTTGCTGGAAGAACAGAGAGAGCTAGAAGGAGGCGGCTTCGTTCACCGTTGGTTGTTGTTTTCTCTGGTTTAGGTTTTCAGTTTTTTTGAGAAGGGAGAACTGGAAGATCAGAGGTGAGTGAGCCGATCAATAGAAAGAGGTTAGAGATGGTTCTTCATTGTCGATGCCAGGAAAGAATCGGGAATAGAAGGTGATTACTGTAGGGTTTTGGGGATTGGTGTCGGCTGCTGTCCCCGGTAATAGGTTTTTTGATGTTGTATTTATAGGCAATGGGTGGTGGGGTAAGGGTTTTTGAGTGGGCTTGAGTTATTTTTTGGGCTTGTAGGTCCAATACTAGGGGTTGGAATGGATTTAAGGGTCTGGGCTAGGCTGGGGTTCAACTAAGTGTGGATTGGGTTCGTAAGATGAAAATAAAAGTGTCTAAATAGAAGTGAAATGAAATGATAATAAAAATACCAATGTTAATGGTAGAATAAAATAAAATAAAATAAAAATAAGAAAAGGTGTATAGATGAATGAAAATAAAGTAAATAAATAGAATATAAACAAAGCAAAATAAGATAGTAAAATAAGTGAATAAACAAAAAAGGACGACCTTGAAACTGGACTGTCGATGGAAATTCATTTTCGAAGAATTGTGTTTTATTTTTTTGAAATGCTTTGAAAAATATTATAAAATGATGGCTTCGTTTTAGCACGCACGCTAATATGTTTTGAAAAAGAAAGGCGACGATCCCTCTTATTATTTCAGAATTTGCTTTATGGGGTGAGAATTTTTGGTGTCTACACACACTATATAGCATCTCATGATCGTTGGCATCCATAATCTGCACAATATCATTACATAAATATATAGTCAGTGTCATAAATAGAGTCATAAACAAACATAAATTGTACACGCATGTGTTTAGCATTCACTTTTATGCCAGACTTACTTTTTGTTCATTTTTCCACCCACAACCCTTCTCCATGATCTAATCTTGTGCACTGAAAGTTGGTCACATTATCAACTTCCATTGGCATTTGGAGGGGAACATTGTCCATTTCACAGTCATAATCTTCCTCGTTCATAACACCATCAACACTAACTATCCGTCGCTTCCTTTGCAATACAACTGACCATCTAGGATTAAATTGATCACGACAGTAGAACACTTGTCTAGCTTTAGAAGTAACTATAAATGGTTCTTCTGTGTATGTCAATGCGTTTAGGTCAACCAACTTCATATCGTGTTCCACCTGATGGTAATTGCGCCTGTTGTCTACCCATTTGCATTTAAAGACACAAGTTTCGTAACAGGTGTAGTTAAGGATCAAAATCTCCTGAATCACACCATAATACTCTTTCCTCATTGTCACTCCCTTACTACCTGCATCTTGATATATTTCTTGTAAAGCAGTTAGATGAACACCACTGTTTTGATTTGTTGACTTACAATCTTGGCGTTCAGTATAAAAAGAGAACCCATTCACATCGAAACCCTCGTACGATAAAACATCAAGATTCGGACCGAGCGCTAATAACTTAACCATTTTAGTTACATTGCCTGAATCTTCATGCATAACTTTTTCTTTAAACCATGTAACGAATGTAGCATTCTGCTCCTTTAATCTCACTTAACTCATTGACGGATGTTGTGCTCTGAGAGCACTTAAGTGTGACACGAAGTATGGTTCAACATCTTCAACATGGCTCAACACGGTTAGAAGTGCTTTACACAATGTAGCAAAATCAGGCCTTACCATTTTTTTCCCGATTGTACCTACACCCTGTAACTTGCCCTCATGTCTTGATCTCTGAAGTCCTATGTGGTCCACGCCTTCTAAGTAGTGGGTGCAAAAGTCAATCACTTCCTTAGTTACATATCCTTCAACAATGCTTCCCTCTGGACGTCTACAGTTTTTCATTTTTTTTAAGCACACCCATGTATCTTACGAATAGATACATATACCTAAGATATAATGGGCCACACTCCTTGATCTCCCTTACTAAATGAACAAGCAGATGCACCATAGTATCAAAAAATGAAGGTGGAAAATACATCTCCAACTGGCACATAGTGACAATTAGTTCAGCCTGTAACTTGTCCAGTGTCTGCACATCTAGAACTTTGGCAGAAACTCCATTGAAAAACACGGACAAATTTGTAATGGTTTTCCTGACATCATGTGGGAGAATCCCATGAATTGCAATGGGAAACAAATGTTGCATCAAAACATGGTAGTCGTGAGACTTCATCCCTACTAACTTGAGTTCAGACATGGACACCCAACTTCTTACGTTGAAAGAGTACCCTGATGGTACTTTGATGTCAGAAAGGGCACTGCAGAAACTCTTTTTCTCCTCTTTGGATAGAGTGTGACATGCGGGAGGCAGGAAGATACGTGTTCCTTTTTGTTGGGGGTGGAGCTCTATTCATATGCCCAACTCTACTAAATCTTTTCTCCCCTTTAAATGATCTTTTATTTTCTCTTTAATGTTTAGAAACGTTCCACCAAGACTTTCGCCCACATTTTTCTTAATGTGCATGGCATCAATACAATGCCTTACTTGCAAATGTTGCCAATACTGAAGATAAAAAAATATCGACCTTTTCTTTCAAACACTCTTCTCTGTAGCTTTAGTTGGAGGACCAAAGTTGTTCACAATATCTTTCACCCGGTTATAGACATCGACACCTGGTAAAGCTTGCCGAGCTACAACATGATCAGTCGTCCCGTCAAATTCATCTATCATCTTTCGGTACTTATGATATCTTGGAAGGAATTTTTGATGACCTATGTACACATTTTTTCCACTATATTTCAATCGGATATTGCATGTGTTATCATCGCAAACAGGAAACACTAATACTCCTTTGATTGTATATCCTGATAGGTTTCCATATGCTAGAAAGTCATTTATCGTACAAAACAGCATAGCACACAATGTGAAGTTTTCCTTTGCATAAGAATCATATACGGTTGCTCCCTTATTCCATAAGAGTTTCAAGTCATCAATAAGCGGCTGTGGAAACACATCAATATTATTCCCCGACTGTTTTGGACTGGATATCAACATTGATAGAATAATATGCCTAGGCTTCATGCACAACCATGGTGGGAGGTTGTATACAGTCAACAGAACAGGCCAAGTATTGTGTACAATACTCAAAGTGCCGTACGGGTTCATTCCATCCGTGCATAAGCCAAGTCTTAAATTTCTTGATTCTATACCAAACTCAGGATATATTATGTCAATGTTTCTCCATTGCGGTGAATCAGCAGGATGTCTTAATTTACCATCATCCACCCTATGTGTTGTATGCCACCTAAGGTTTTCAGCATCCTTCGGAACTGCAAATAACCGCCTAAACCTTGGGATTATTGGCAAATACCATAACACCTTCGCTGGGGAATGAACCTTTGGCTTGTTGCCGTCCTGATGACCCTTCTTTACATAACGTGATTCACCACATATAGGACAACAATCATGTAGCTCATACTCCTTCCAGAACAAAATACACCCTGATGGACAAGCGTGTATTTTCTTGTACTCCATATCCATTGGACACATTAACTTCTTCGCCTCATAAGTAGTTATAGGCATGACATTGTCCGTTGGTAGTATCTCCTTAATAATTTGCAATAGTTCCGTGAAACTTACATCGCTCCATCCGTGTTTCGATTTGACATTAAACAATTTCAGGGTCACACTTAATTTGTTCAGCGTCAATGCATCACATCCAGCGTACAGTGGTTCTTTACATGACTGCATAAAGTTTACATGGGTACTCGGTTTGTTAGTAAAGTATTGTTCAACATCTTTCAACAGTGTGTCAAGGTTCGCATCTTCTGTCTCGTCATTAATCGTGCAGTTGTCATCATCCCCAAAGTTTTCTGTGTCATCCCCATAGTTTTTTGTGTCATCCCCAAAGTTTTCAGTGCCTTCCAATTCTGGTTTTTCTACTAAAGCTTTTGCACCATAGTCAAACACATCCATTGCATGCTGACCATGCCATAATGCTATGTCTTCGTAATCTTTTGTAAACCCACGACGAATCAAATGGTCCTTAATTTTCTTAATATCTCTATACTTGAAGTCGTTTTTACAGTCGATGCATGGACACAAAATATATCCCTTGACCCTCGATTGAAGATTGTTGAGTAGGATCTTACAGAACCGATCAACCCCTTGTAGGTAATCGTTGTCAAGTCTGTCATTGTACATGAAATACCCCTAACCTTAAATACTTAATTAAATGATCTATTAATGATCTAAGAAGGTTAATAATCATCTTAATACCACTGGGGAACAATCTAAAGATCTCAACAAGGCAAAACATGCCTTAAGATCGGTAAAGCCAAAAATGTGCTTTAAGACACCATAGAGATTGTATGACCTCAATTAGGATCCAAAGTGGATTCCTAAGTATTATAATTAAGTAATGAACACTATAAAACTATTCTCAAAGGAAACCAAGCTTAAAAACATGTTCTAACACAAGTTGTGCTTTAAAACTCCTTAAAGCACGTTTTTGAGAAAATTGACTTTCTGAGTGGGTTTTGAGTGGAGTTAGGCATTGGATTAGACCTTGTTATACTAATGTACTATAATGTACCACATTAGAAGGTCTAATTCCAAGATTTTCAAAAAAATCACAAATATGGCATTCATTTGTGAATAGTAACTGAAATAGTGCATTTTAAGCAATATTGACCAAGTCATGTCAATGGTCAAGACTTGACCCATTCCTATCCTAAATGAGGCGGCAGCATTGAGGGTGGAGGACAGCACATTAACCTTTAACTAGAATATCTAGCCAATTTGGTGAATCACCACTTTACTATTCCATTTAATATTTTTTATTCCTTAAAACACAAATTCTTTCTTTCTCTTTCCTCTTGTCCCATTCCAGCCGAGTACCCAGCAGTTCCTAAAGCTCTCAAGCTGTGTTCTGGAGTATTCAAGGCAAATCTAACTTATTTCCACCTAAGGTAATGGTTTAAGGCATATTTTAGCTCTTTTTCTTCATCTCTTCATAACCTAAGTATGGGAAAAAATGACTTAGATAAATTAAGCTAGTCATTTAAGTGATTTTAATCCTTATGTGGAAGAATAATTAATGTTGGAATAAGGCCTAGAATTTATAGTAAATTTTATGCTATTTATGTGTAATTTTATGTTATAAAGCAAAGTTGTAATAAGGCCATGTCATTAGGCCATTTTAATTTAAGTTTAAAAGCTTATTTAATTTAATGTATGCATATAGCATTAAGTTTGGGGTCAAACGGTAATTACTTGTAATATATAAAGCCGTGGGCATAAATAAAAGGAATTTATGGTTTTTAAATGAATTTAAATAAAAATTATAACATTTTATAAAGTTTTGTGTCAAAATTGTAAAAATAAGAAAGTATAGGGTATAGGTAGTAATTACCGAGAGTTTGGGTCCAAATTGGAATTAGAAGTCAAAGTGGACTATTAGGAGACTTTGACCAAGTTTGGAGAGTTGGAATAAGACTACCTTATGTTAAGTTAGTTATTAAATTGTAAAATATTTATAAGAGTTGGGGTGATAATGCAATTTCTGAAACTTAAGGTTACCAAATGGGGTTTAGAACAGACCTTGGGTTATTAAGAATTTTTAGGAGTTTATTTGGTTAAATTTGGAGTTAATAATGAATTATATAAGTAATATATGATATTTTATATCATTGTTACAAATGGGTAACATATGGGGTATAAACCGTAAATATAGAAAGTATAAGGTTAGGAATGATATTTATAACCTTTTGGTGTAGTTTGGTAATTTTTGGAGTTATATATAAGGTTTTAGTAAGATATATGCATAATATATAGTTTTAATGACATTAGAAAACTATATGTTATAAATTGGGGAGATTTGGTAATTATACAAAGTTGGGTGCTAGGAATTAAATTAGAACAGACCCTAGGGTCTGTTCGGCAATTATAAGCCATTATAACCATAGGTTATAATTATATTAAGGTTTAAGGATTAAAATATAAGATATATATTATAAGTGTAACCATGGAATATAATTTGGGGTTGATTTGTAAATTATGGAAGTATAGTGGAATTTAATAAAAACCAAGAAGAGTATGGTATGTTTGGTATTTTGTAACAACTTATAACTATAGGTTATAATTGTTTTAAGGACATAAATGTCATAATATATGTTATATAACTATAATATAACATTGCATAAATTATGTGGTGGATTTTGTAGATATTTAAGAAAACAAGTGTTGTTCAGTAATAATGGGCATTTTTGAATAAGAATTTATAATATGGTTTTTAATGTTATAAGGGTTGTAACATTTATAATATAAGAAATATTCATTAAAAGAGAATGAATATATTATAAAGACTTACCATATAATAAATGGTCCCATAATACATGTATATAAATAAATATATGTTATGGAGTGGAAAAATACAATATGGTTCAATAACCATATATTATCATAATTAAAATGATATAAGGTAAAAAGAAAGGAATTATAAACATTAGATAAGGAAATTCTAATGTTAGGATTGTACATGAAATACTAAGGATTTATATAATACAAAGTATTTTTACATATGAATTATACTACATTAAACTTGGAAAAACTAACCTTAGGAAAATAAATACTAAGGTGAAATGTATAATATATGATTAAGAATTATACATGCAATATAGAAACAAACTATATAATATACAAGTGTATATTGGATTACATGCGATAACCAAAGTTCAAACATTAAGTATATTAATATACGAGACGAGTCCACGCATGTAATATGACGTTTTTCCTAATCCCGAGTTAAACTAAAAACCCGAAAAACATTGTTAGTAAATAACGAAGAATGAACCGGGACGTATTAGTGACGACACGGGGTACCCCAGAGTAATGTCGTTATACGGGATGCTAATCTGTAGCGTTATGTATTATTAGACTGTTTGAGACGACACGAGGAGCATCGGATCTAGCTGATTCATACTCCACGGTTATATAATCAGGGTGAACGGTATGTTGTTACGTGTCTCTGATTGTCTCTGAGGGCTTCCTCAGTTCAGACTTCTGTGTAATCTGTGATAAGATTGTTTGTCTGATTGTGTGAATAAATATGCATGAACTGTATATTTAAGCTGCTTATTATTTACTGTTTTTGCGATAACAGTATTGGTTCGTATATATGGACCTATATATATAAAACGAACTAGGGGCTATGGTGCTATCTTATATGTAATATAAGAATCGTCAGAAAAACGTTGTAGCACTAGGATAATAAGATATATATATTATCCGAGACTAATACGGAGCATAGGCCTTTTCTAACGCCGCTCTTGTATCTAACACTAGATCCCGAGTTTACATACTCCGGATTGGGCTAACGACCTTAGTCTTCTGTGTTAGTAAAAATTGGTAATGCGATGCGATGGTATAATTATTTAACGAAACAAAGCCGAGAGGATGTGGCTCTTGGTGCGCGCTGTGATCACAAAAACGATACTAGGATGTCCGCGTACGGGTCCGCAAGTATCAAGAAATTTCCCGAGAGCTAGGACGGTTCGTTGGTCGGAGACTCTACCGCTGGAGTGGCTACTGCCGTGGGTGACCCGCCATATTATATGGGTAATTTAGGGACACGTCGCTTAATGAGATGTTGTCACTAGGTATAACCGAACATTTATAACAGCTTGTAACATGTACATTGGCGAACAATATTGGACTTTATGCCAATGATGGGAGTTAATACTTGTTTATTATTCTTGTTGTTTCGCCTTGTTGTTCATTGGTTATACTGTGTGGATTATATTATGTGTGTTAATGGTTGTGTTTATTGTATGGTTATTATTGTTAAATGTTTTACAGTTTAAATATTAAAACAGTATTGCATGTAACGAATCTCATGCTCTCGACCAATTAATTGAGGGGTTTGAGAAGGCATAACGGGGCATGTGATAACATACTCAGCAGGGGCTGATTCCATACCACAACCATGTTTATTTTCAGGAGACTAGCTAGAGGGTCAATGCGGGGCGCGACGGTTTTAGTGACTTTTGGTTAGACTTGGTACGGACTGAGACTATGGTTATTTTGGACTCGGGTTTTGGAAACTTAGGTGTATATTTGGTTAGATGCTCACGTGTACGGTTTATGTATAAGACGGATTGATGTTGTATATATTTTAGTTTTATTTAAGCACTACTATCTATCTCTTGTGGTCACTACGGGAATACGTTTCGTATGTTGATTATCATGTAACGCGTTATCACCCGTATGGGCGAGTGGTAACGGTGACACCACTAGAACAACAATCTGTTATTTACCGATGTGATTTAATTACTAAGTACGATGATTATACGATAATTAGGAGCCGGATTAGTAGAGGTGTTACAAAAGTGGTATCAGAGCGGAGTACCACTCTGATTACAAGAGATAGTAGTCTAAGTACCGTGAGCGTAGGTTATTCAAATACGAGTACCATTGAGGAAGTTGGAAACGAGATGGGTTAGGAGATTGTCGAGGACAATGTGTTTTAAGCCTTTTAGGGCTATGTGATCTTTTGGTTGAGGAAAGCACGGTATTCTTACCGAGTGTTGACTTAAATTCTGAATTCTTCAGATGTCTACTAGAGGTCGTCCGACAGGCAGAGGCAGAGGTAGAGGCGGCGGGTCTGGAGGAGGTCCTCCTGAGACTCAGCCCGTGGGCGTTGCTGAGACGGTAGCTGCTGTCTTTGCACAACTGGCCCAGATGGGAGGCATCCAGATCGGAGCGCCACCCGTAGTCCCACCCATACCCGCACCGAGAGAGCCAAACTGGCTGAAGAGCGTCACCGACACGCGAGTTCCTACTTATGATGGAGTAGCTTACCTCACCGTCCTGGAGAGATATATTATCGAGCACGAGAAGGCTTTTGACGCCATTCATGTGCCTGCTGAGCACCGGGTCGGTATAGCAGCCTTTCATCTGAGGGACGCCGCCAGTACTTCGTAGAGGTCCGTGAAGGCTCATTACACTGCTATAGAGGGTTTCGGATGGGTGGGTTTCGTGGAGTTACTGAGAGAGAAGTATTACCCTGCTCACTTGAAGTAGAGGAAGAGGAAGGAGTTCGAGGCTCTGAGGTAGGGTAGTCTGACAGTGGATCAGTACTACTCCTCATTCATCGGGCTGTTGGACTTTGTCCCAAGAGTCGTCTATTCTGACACCGTGAAGGTGAAGAAGTTTAGAGGCGGGCTGCTATATGCTATCAAGGCCGTCATGGGTGCTGCTTTATACCCTACGGTCCAGGTAAATTAGTTAACAGTTTATACCTTGTAACTCAGTTTGATTTATTACAAGTTTCGGGGAACTCGTTGATGCATTATAGGAGTGCTATGATGCTGCTTCTCGGACTGAGCTGTTGGTGAACAGCCAGGATGACAATCAGGGGCAGAAGCATAAGGCCCCCGAGAAGGAGGCTGAGGTTGTGGCTGGAGGCGGAGGCAGCAAGGGCGGGAAGTAAGAACCGCTTTTAAGTTATTTAAATTACTTTACTTGCTTGCCTGCTTTTATACCTGCAATTCCTAACTCTTTGACGATAACAAGAAGAAAAAGTTCTCCTAGAAGGAGAAGAAGAAGGAGCAGGCCAGCCAGAAGGGCAAAGAGAAGGTCTCGATGCTGACCGGGCCTACCTATGATGTCCAGCCTCTCAGATCTGCACCCCCTAAGGGTAAGCGATCTAACCTCGTGAATGAGTTGTGAATTACACTGTCCATTATCGTCCTTGTATTAATCCGATTATTATATGATAATAGGTTCTGCACCCCAGCGCCACTTTCATTGCAAGCGTTGTGGTAAAGACCACCCTGGTGTTGACTGCTCCGGGCAAGCGGTGGACTACCACCACTGTGGGAAGAAAGGTCATAGGTCATTCGAGCGCTTCGCGAATCTAAAGAGCCGAGCGTACTGCCCGTCAAAGGGGACTCAAAGCGCACCTGCTGGAGGAGGTGGAGCTCGAAGTGGCCAGAAGGGCCAGCCCAGAAGGGGCAGCAGCAGCAGACCCAGAGGACGAACCCGCCGGGCAACCGCATGCTGAATGCAGCGGGAGCTTCGGGCGCTGGTACTAGTACCTAGCGTGGTGAAGGTTAGCTTTTGAAACAATAAACCATTGTATAGAGCATACTAAGTGTTAAACGCTTTACCTTAGCATGAATGCGTGTTTTAATTACCGCTTTGGATAAACGACTTACCTAGGAAAACCTTTTATCTCTTAGGAGACTTCGATATCTGCTATCCCGCACTCACAAGACCGAGATCACCTAGACCCGTGGAAGAAAAATGGGAGTACCCTGGCGAGTTGTGTCATGTGGTAAGACCGGGCATGATACTTCTCAGAGAGTTCCTAACCTTAAATGAGCAAATCGCCATAGCGGACGAGTGTAGAGCTTTGGGTAAGGGCTTGGGAGGATTTTATACCCCTGTATTTAGTAGTGGTTCTAAGATGAAACTGCACATGATGTGCTTAGGGAAAGATTGGGATCTGCAAGCTAGGGTTTACCGAGAGGTGAGGATGGTAGATGGCGTATCAATACCTAGGATACCTGAGAGTTTCCTAACCTTGATGAGAAACGCAATGGATATTGCTCAAGACTGTGAGGCTTACCCTTTACCCGACATGACACCCGACATCTGCATCGTCAACTACTACGAGCAGGGAGTACCGTGATGAGAAACACACCAAGACCATGATGAGACGACCGAGTCCATCACCAAGGGAATACCGGTTGTGTCATTCTCCATTGGCGATGATGCTGAGTTTATCTATGGAGACCAGAAGAGGATGGATCTAGCAAACAAGATCATCCTCAAGTCTGGGGATGTGTTGGTATTTGGTGAAGAATCAAGGCTAGTATATCATGGGATTAAGAGCATCAAGCTCAATACCGCCCCACCGGCTCTAGTGAATGAGACTCACATCCGACCCGACCGTTTAAATTTAACTTTCAGACAGTACTGATGTAATTTAGTAGCTAAGTGTGTAACCCTGTGTAATACCAATTAGATAAATGAAACAAGAGTTTATGTACCTTCAAGTATATGTGTTCAGTTTGTTAATATCGTTAATTCATAACTCCAGGCCACGAAAAAGAAAAGGAGGGTACCTTATGCATCTTAGATATGGCGCAAGCCAAGGAGTCCGGTAATGTCATCACATGTATGACAATTAACAACCGACAGTAAATAAGTGATTTATTGGGACTCGATGCTAATACGAGAAGTAATCTCAGGTACCTTTCCTTTCGATGGTGTTAGTGCTTCCATATTGTTCGACTCAGGGGCATCGCATTCATTTATCTCCTCGGCCTTCACCAAGAAGCTGGGGGCAGCCCCCGAACAGCTCTCTGACTTTTCAGTCACCCTTCCTTCGAAGGAGAGAGTTGGTTGCACCAGACAGTACACGGGATTAGAGATCAGCATCATGACTGAGACCTTCCCCATTGACCTGATCGAGTTCAAGAACTTGGGCTTCGACGTTATAGTGGGCATGGACTGGCTGCAAAAGCATAAGGGCCACCTACCTTGTGCAGAGCATCGACTACTATTGAAGGGGCCGAGCGGCAAGATAGTGTCATACCGCAGTGTGAAGAGAGAGCCAATTGTCAAGATCGTGTCAGCGCTATCCCTGATGAAGGACGTTAGGAAGGGTCGGCAGGCCTTCCTCTGTTATGTTCAGGACACGAGACAGAGCGACGTGATGGACTCAGACATTCCAGTCATGGTAGACTTCCCCGACTTGTTTCCTGATGAGCTGCCAGGCATGCCGCCTGTGCGCGAGGTTGAGTTCGCCGTAGACTTGTTACCAGGTACGGGCCCTATTGCTAAGGCGCCCTACCGTATGGCACCGGCTGAGATGAGGGAGCTGAAGCTACAGCTGGAGGACCTCCTCGACAAGGGATTCATACGACCTAGTGTTTCTCCGTGGGGTGCTCCAGTACTGTTTGTCAAGAAGAAGGACAGCAGTATGCGACTCTGCATCGACTACCGCTAGCTTAATGCGGTCACGGTCAAGAACAAGTACCCGTTACCACGGATTGACGACTTATTTGACCAGCTGAGGGGGCCAGTGTGTTGTCGAAGATAGATCTCAGATCTGGCTACCATCAGATCAGGATTGCAGAGGGTGATGTGGAGAAGACAGCTTTCAGGACTCAGTATAGGCACTACGAGTTCACCGTTATGCCATTCGGGTTATCGAATGCGCCAGCTATCTTCATGGACTTGATGAACCGTCTCTTCAGAGAGCAGCTTGATAGTTTAGTTGTGGTCTTCATCGACGATATCCTGGTTATTCAAAGATCGAGGAGGAGCATGAGTTGCATTTGAGGCAGGTTTTAAGTATCATAAGAGAGAACCAGCTGTATGCCAAACTCTCGAAGTGTGAGTTCTGGTTGGACAGCGTGTCATTCCTTAGACACATTATATCAGCGAGCGGGATATCTGTAGACCCTGCTAAGATTGAGTCAGTGAAGAGTTGGCCGAGGCCGAAGATGGTTATAGACGTTTCAGCTTTCTGGGTTTGGCCAGTTACTATCGAAGGTTCGTGAAGGACTTCTCCAAGGTGGCCAAACCAATGACGAATCTCATGAAGAAGAAGTCCCAGTTCTTATGGTCTGCCGAGTGCAAGCAGTCCTTTCAGACACTGAAGGATCTCCTGACATCGGTGCCCGTCATTACTATCCCTGAGGGCACTGATGGGTTCGAGGTATATTGTGATGCCTCTGAAACCGGTCTAGGTTGTGTGCTGATGCAGCACGGGAAGGTTGTTGCCTACGCATCCCGACAGCTGAAGAAGCACGAGGTGAACTACCCCACACACGACCTTGAGTTGGGCGTAGTAGTCTTCGCTTTGAAGATCTGGCGCCATTATCTTTATGGTGTGACAGTCACCATCTACTCTGATCACAAGAGTTTACAGCATCTCTTCACTCAGAAGGAGTTGAACATGCAACAGAGAAGATGGGTCAAGTTCTTGAAGGACTACGACATAGACCTGAGGTACAAGGAGGGCAAGGTGAATGTTGTAGCCGACGCCCTGAGCCGCAGAGCACATTCATTGTTTACACTTTTAGCGGGCAGCAGTCTGATTGACGAGATATGAGCTACACAGGAGAATGACCAGTATATGCAGAGTATCAGGCAGAAGATGTCAGAGGGTTGTTTTGAGAGTCAGAAGTATGACTTCAAACTGAGTGATGACGGCATGATTCTAAAATACCCCAAACCTTGATATGTTGATAAACATTTAAACTATGCTATGTGAAGGCTAAAAAGTGCCTTAGAAACATCAGTGAACAATTTAAACCATAGTAAATACAATAAAGCACTAAGATACGGTATGAGCAAAAACATGCTCTAAGCTATGAGTGAACTTGCTTAGGACCCAAAGAGCCTACCAAGACTTAATAACATTTAATTATGATTTTATAGGGCTAATTAAGTCCTTAAGAAACCTTGGTAGACAATGAAACCAAACAAAACATAAATAAATACCTTAAGGGCAATATGGGCTAAAATGTGCTCTAAGCTTGGGATAAATGTGTATAAGACCTAATGGTCATACCTATACCTTATAAATATGTTAATGAACATATTAAATCAATTACCAAAGAAAACCAAGCTTGAAAACAAGTTAAAACACAAAATGTGCTTTAAGGAGTCTTAAAGCACGTTTTTGAAAAATTGTCTTGTAAATGAGTTTTGAATGGCTAAATGTCCATCATTACTCTTTAATTAATATGTGTACTATATAGTATCACATTTGGAAGTCTATATCAATGGGAAATCAAAAATTTCACTTCTAAGTGCCTTGTTTTGTGAATAGTGATTTTTATAAGCTAGTTTGTAACATATGTTACCATAAGTAATTAAATTGACAAATAAAGACTAAAACACCCTCATTATAATAAAGGGGGCCGGTTTCTTAAGTGTGGTGACTCACCACTCACTTGTTACCTTGTTAAAGAAATAAAGATGACTAATATAGTTACTATTTGCTTTATAAACACAAATATCTTCTAAAAAGCAAACTTATCTCATTTCTCTCATTCCTTCTCCATTTCACACGGTTCCAACTTCTTCTTCCTCCCTTCTTGCTGTTCTCTCACGGTAATATCATCACCACCATGAAAACTCAAGCTTTGACCTCTTGTAAAATCTAGCTCACTTGTCCAAATCAAAAACAAACACCACCAATCTCTTCCTCTCATCAAGCTCTTCATTCCTATCCTCTCAAAACTTCAAGAGCCCCATTTCGGTGCCATGGAGTTCCACCATTGAAGGAGCTTGAGCTTGTCTTTCTACATATTATTGATCTCCTTTGCTTCTAGGTAAGGAATCTCAAAGAAAAATCAAGTTTCCTCCATGTTTTGTCATTGACCGAAAATACTCATTGATGGAGCTCTTTGTGTTGTTTTGTTCTAGCTCCATTTGAATCTCTTATGGACTAGGTGGAGTCCTCTCTTCATAGATATTCAAACTCCCTTCAAAGATCAAGGTAAAACAACTACATTAACGTTTTTTTTGAAATAATGTAAACCTAGGGTTTACAATGAGATGAAGCATAAAGCTTATATACTCATTTCAATGTTGGTATATTTTTAGTAGTTGACAAGGAAAGAAATGCCTTACCGGTTTTAAGAGGAAACAAGAAAGAAGTTGAGTGGAAAAGAGGTAAATATGCTATCTCAATGTGGTTTAATGCCTTAGGAGAAATGAGCTTATAATGCTTGCTAAAACTACCTAAAGAGCAAATGGTGAATGACCTAGTGAATTGTTCTCAAGGAGACAAGTAAAGGAACATATGTCTTGGTGTGTGTAATTGCTGGTCAAAGGCTTATATATTGTGGAAATTCAGTGTTTAAGGTTTATGCAATTTAAGGGCCTAAGAGCCATGTTATTTAAGGGCCTAAGTGCCAAGCAATTTAAGTTATGCACTATATTGTGATGTAGTGCTAAATGTGGGAAGTTTGTGTATAAAAATGTGTTTGATGGATTTTAGGTGTTCTTGAATGAAATAAGGTAAAAACCTAAGTGTTTGGATGTGAGTATATACAAGAGAAGCTATGGCCAAATTTGGGAAAATGTGTAAGAAGTTCTAAGTGTTTTAAATGGTTTTGGTGAACTAGGAAGTGTGAAAGGTGAACAAATGTTTTACTTGGGAAGAAAACATGTATTAAGGTGATTTAGAGTGATGCAAGGATTTAGGTGTTATCTTGGAAGTTCTAGGGATTCAATGTGTGTTTTGAGAATGTATTTAAGTCTTGGAGAAGGTTGTTAAAGGTTTAGAAATGTTGATGTACAAGGAAGAAGTGATGTTTAGGTAAGATGTGAAAAAGGAGATTTAGTTAGTAAGAAAAGAAGTTTGAGAGATGATGTTAAGGTGTAGAGGAAACACCTTGGTATAGTGGTCATTATAGGTGAAATACCACCTAGAAACCTTAAGGTGAAAACATTCCAAGTGCTAGGAATTTTGTAAGAAATTCGTGAATGATAAAATGGTTTTGGTGAGTGATTTAAAGAGTTAAGCATATGGCTAAAGGTGTTTGATGTGCCAAATGATGTTAGAACACATTAGGAGGCTTGAGGAAAAGTTTGGAGAAAATTTGACAAGTTTTGGACAACTTCTGGTGTTGTCCGACCCAGTGGTCCGACCCAGGGTGGGTCGGACAGCTCTGTTTTAGTCACCGGTTGGAGTTTCTGGAATGGTCCGACCCAGATGGTTGGGTCGGACATGGGTCGGACATGTGTGTTCTAAGTCTCTGGAATGGTCCGACCCAGATGGTTGGGTCGGACATGGGTCGGACATGTGTATTTAAAAGACGGGAAAAAGTTACTGGAACGGTCCAACCCAGTTGTGGGTCGGACGGTGGGTCGGACGGCCCAAAGTATGTAAAAAAAAATTGTTTAAGGTTATGAGATGATATGTAATGATGGGGATTGTTAGGTAATGATGTTATAAGGTTGTTTAAGACATATTAGGTGGGTTATAATGACAATCAAGTAAGTGAAAAGTTGTATTAAAATGTAAAGGTAAAATAAGTTAAAATGTGAAGTTATTCAACTAAGTTAACGGGGAAAAGTTATAAGCATTAGACTTTAAACAATCATGTTACCCCGTTGTTAATAAAAATACATGTAATGCTATCAGTTGTTCGAGAATTGCTCGAGGAACATAAGTGGACGTGGTAAAGTGGACTCCGGTGACAGGTATGGTTTTCTTGCAACCTGTGTCCTACCGGATTACACCGGCTTGTATGCCAATGTGTTTTTCTGTATGTTTGCCACGTTGTAAGATAAAACATGTAATGAGTTTACAGTAATTCATATATGTGGCGTGTTCAACTCCGATACCATTTAACCTCGGCAGTGTTAACCGTAGTTAACTGAGTCTAGGATCACATGAGAGTTCGGTATTCGGATTAAACGACCCGAACCATGGGGCGTTCTAACCACGGCTATGCGTGAGTTGATTATGTGATGTTGTGTATGTGAATGTAGGGATCTCCCTTGTATGTTTAACCCAGTTCTAATACTGTATGAGTGTAGTTAGGATAGACTCCATAGTGGGGCTCTAACTAATATCTAAAGTAAGTATGTACTAACAGTAGTGAGGAATCCGGTTTGGCCGGTCGCGCGTTGTTTGGGAGAGGGTATCCTTCTTAGCCTTACCCTTCTCTTTGTTATGGTTGTTTCCCTCACGGGTTATGATCTCCCATTAGCTTATTCCAAAGCTTAGCTATTCTGACTTATGATCGGTTTAGGGGGAACATGTGTTTGTGTGGTGTGTTCGGGCCTCCAAACCCGAACCGCCTTAACTTAAGTTACTCGTCCGACTATAGGGACGGTAATGAGTGTTGTTGTTATTGTATAACGAGCTTATCATGAGACTGGCAACATTCTCTAGGCTCACCTGTGTATAAACAATGTTTGGGTCGGTTCCTAAGAGAACCATTCCCGCTATGTTATGTATTTTGTTTGTGACGCAATATCTATTGTGATGTTATGATGTACACGTTGAAACGTGCAAGTGTTGTTATGTGTTGTTATGTAGTGTATGTTAAATGTTGTAAAATGTGGAGTATGTGGATCATGGATATGAATCCCAGTTTGTGATGAGAGGCGTTTAAGGATAACCCGATTTAAGGGTAAGTGTCGTCTGTTAAGAAGTAGCTCCTTAGAGGATGAACACTCTACGGATATGAATACCTTGAGTGACTTATTAAGTAAGGGTATATTATCCGTTTGTGTTGAGCCCGTTGAGGCGAAATGATTATGTGTTGTGTGTTTACAGTTGCTGCATGATTTAAAAATAATCAACCGCATGCTAAGACGACAATAGTTGTGTGCGTGGCCCGGTAGCATATGGGCTGCGGGATTACCATACCAGCAAAGGTGCTGAGCCCCTTGGGGGCCACCCTTTCTCTTCTTTTCCTATTTCAGGTACAGAGAGCTGGAAGCCGTTCGAGAGTAGGACGGGGTAGCCATTGTACATGGGTATTCATTTAAGTGTATATATACAGTAGGTGTAGTAAGACCGAAATTGTTGTCGGCATCAATTTATAAATACTCGGTATAGTTGAAAGGTGTATGTTTTTGTGTTGTTAATGGAAAGGGATAACTGTGTAGTCGCTCGGGAATTTAGCCCATCAACCGGTACAATGTGTATGTATTAGCCTTGTTAGCCACATGGGTGGCTAACGGCGTGTAACACCAACGAGTTAAGTAATGTGATGAGGGTTGTTTTTCCGCTGCAGTTTATTGTAAGTGTGTTAATGTTGGATGGGGTGTTACAAAAAGTGGTATCAGAGCGAAGTATCGTCGCTCTGATGACTGAATTACCGAGCTTAGGAAGTACCGAGTTAGGATTTTAGTACTTTAGGTTAAGGGTTGAGTGATAGCGTGAGAGATACGCTAGATAGGAATTACCAGTGTGTACTGGAAACCTACAATATCCTACCCGCCCCCCTCCACATCCATTTTATAACTTGGGAAAGAACGCCAGAGAGATGAAAGTCCTCTCTTACTCGGGAATACCCGATCTGGCTGTTATTGAATACCTTTAGGGTCCGGAGAACCTGTCATACGGTAGATCCCGAAAACTGGGAATCCCGGAGACGGTCTCCATCTGAACAATGTTAACCGCATTTAATAGCGATGAATGAAGGATTTTGTGTATAAGAGAATAGAATTTCCGGCAACCTGGGTCGACATGCCGAGCAGTCGAGGACAACCAGCTTGCAACGCACTGATTGTGCAACAGGCAAGAAATGGATTAATAAAACCCGAGACGAGTGTCTACGGGACCACAGTTGATAAATAATACACCAACGGTGTACCAACCGGCAAGGGAACTACAACGTAGTGCCCAAATACGTGGAACGAGCTACAAAGAGAATACAATACTAAGAAAAAGGGGTCTCCCAGAATGGGAAACACCCTAGTTAATGAGTATCATGTGAAGACGGTGAGAAGTCACCTAGAAGAGTTATTATCAAGGCAGCAAGATCAGTGAGGGCCAACAAGGCCACTGATGATAGTATGGGTAAAAACAATACCACAACCGGTATGTGTTAAACCGATAGCCAGTTAGCATGGCGCACTTGCCGTAGCAAGTGCTGCTATAACAGGGCTGTTCGGGAAATTTATAATCACTACGAAGTACTTGGTGAAGTACCATGAAGTTAAGTGAGATCATTGTAACCATGGAAGGGCTTAATAGCCTAACCTCTGTAATTGTAAGTACACCAGTCAGCAAGAAGCTAGACTTGGCTAAGGTAAGAAGATGTTGTGAAACCATGAAAACTTTCTTTCAAACCTAGATTTATCTAACCCTTTTCTTTTCAAAACCAGATTTTCTTTCAAACCAACACTTCTTTCCAACCTTCTTTAAATCAAGCCAGTAAAACCAAGGACAGTTGGCGAGGATACAACAATGGATAAACCTTCCCTCGATTAAGTTCGGGAAGCATGGAATGAATATTGTCAAGGGACAATATAAGGGAGTTGACAACAGAATACTTCACCTAGGCGTGTGACGGACACTACGAGTGTACCAACTGAATTGTGGGACGACCGCACTCCGATAGGAGCTTGTGGGCTGACAGACCTGCTTATGGGTTAGTTGGGTAAGTAGTGATGTTCAGTATGGTACCCCACATATGTATACGAGTAGAGTCCGAAACACGGGAAGTAGTCGACTCCGTTCTACGGTCAGCAGTATAAGTCAAACAACAGCTAAGGACTACCATGAATGGTTGAAGTAAAGGAACCTAGTTAAGTTAACGAGACCAAAGGAATTAGTGAATTCATTTCAAGGAAATGTTTAAGAGTCAGGAGGCGTGAAGTGCACCAACTGTAATGTTAAGACATCGAATACGTCTTAAGGATCCGCAGGGATAGACATGTTAGCTGGAACGATGACCCAGCCTGTCCATGGCTAAGTAGATGCCTAAGTGGAGACATTATTGTGCAATGAACGGGATGAAACTCCCAGAATGAGTACCTACACTACCAGGAAATGTGGATCTTCACAGAAGAGGATAATAAGCCAGTTAAGAACGCAAACGGCGTGGCTTACTGAATATACCAATAAGTGTGAACCAGACGTAATGGCATAGCTTAGTACACCCAGGAGCAATCCTTGAAGGGTGTTCGCATCAACAAGTGTTGCACGAAATGCATGACAGAAACACAAGGGTTGAAACTAACACCCAGTTTAGACATAAGTTGTCAGGAGACGGACTGACAATCCTAAGGGGCATCCCATGAAAGGAAACGGAATGCAACGACCTTATCATGGAGCTCAATATAATATCCAAACCATGTAATGTTGTACAGGAAAGTATATGTGTGGACAGCCTACAATGAGCGTAGCTCAAGGCAAAAGGCTTGTAAGCCACAAGCAACATATGTTATGAAAATTAGATTAATTGCAGAAGTTTATGTAATATAAGTGAATAGAGTGGTAAACGAACCACTGCATTAAGAGTGGGGATACCTCTCGATGTTGTGAGACCGCAGGAGCGGTAGTTATGTGAATCATGTTCAAGAAATGTTAAGGATGGACGACGTTATTATTGAAAGAGAGCTTAGTAGTATGTGTGTATAAAGTGAAACACCGAGCTGAATAATGCCGGCTTGTGACTCGAATGATCGATGCTCAAGGAGCATTCGGTAGTCATCCAGATGAATGACGAACCATAATATAAGTATGGGTGTGGAAGTTAATGTGACAGTAAATACGATGTAAGTTAGTGTTATACAATAAGTACGGTGCGCAGTAAGCGACCGTTGTATAAGTGTTGGGGCGGATAAGACCAGTTATGGGTTAAACTCAGTGGAGATGCAAGATAATTGATGTTAAACAAACTCGGCAGTAAGCCAGTAGCCAGTATTACGAGATCAGAATTTCAATGAAACACAGTGTGAATTCCATGGCGAATCACATAAGGGATTTACTGTCAAGAGTTTACGCCTCTGCACTCTGTATGACTGAGTGTTTTGGTATTGCACTTGCGCAGTAATGATCGAGTGGGATAGCTAAGAATTGGAAACATGTTAATTGTGAAGCAATGATGTTATAATGGCCGATGCATAGGAAATGCAAGGCCGCACCAATGAAAGAGTACTTGTACAGAACCAAATGTGGAGACATGATTAACAGTAAGTGACTACAGTAGCACTAACTGCCAAATATCGGTATGGAATATACCCCAAATGTTGTAAATAGCTGAGAGAGCACTACACACTAGGTAGTAGCTCAATCTCAACCGACAGTAAGTCGGAAGGGAAAATCAATCATTGTGAAATACGTACCTGTATATACAGTAAATTACTATGGAAGAGGATAGAAAGTTTATAACTCACCGAATTCGCTAACGGTAAGAGATACCACGCGTCGGTTGAGAAACCATTGTTACCAAGATGAAGGTGACAATTGGGGATGTACAATACAGTAAGAATAACAAATGGGGCAATTAAGCTCTACAGTTATTAAAGTTTCGCAGCAGAAACTAGTGAGCCAGTGATTCAAGTGTTGAATTTACATGGTGAACATGAGTGAATGGCTAATTATTAACGCCTAGAAGCCTAACAGGCCAGAATCGAAACCAACTAAGAGTTTAAGCAAACTCCAATGAGAATTCTGGTTTAGGAACTAAACCGCCAATATGGTTAAGATCCTCTAATCAGAATCCATTGTGTAATAGACCGCGTGGAAGTTAAACACTTCACGACGGCAGAACATTTAAGCCAATGTTTAGTGATTGATTACGTGGGCGTAATCCCTTTTAAGGGGGGTAGAGCGCAAAACCACTTTGTATATTACCGTACAAGAGTACGTGGTGTATGTGACTTATATTGTGCATAGCACAAAATTATTGTTTTGGTGATTGGTGTGTGTGTTACGTAAACATACACATTCATTCATGGGTTAATTGTGGTAATTGCGCACAGAAGATGCGAATACCATTGTGATAAGTGTGTTGATTTATTAACAGTTGTGAGTGATAGTACAAGTGTGGGAGTAGAGAAACTCCCGGGGGAACAAACCCCACAGTGTATAAATGTGAAATTGTGTGTTGTATTTTGATAAAATATATGTGTATATATATACTATATAGTGATTCATAAAAGGGTATGAGACCAATATAAAACCTAGTGAGAATAAGATTCCCTAGGCAACAGGATTAAAGTGAGTGGAGGTAACTGATAGACGGAGTTCTATCCTTTGGAGATGTTATGATCATGATTAGAATGATTTAAAAGATAGAAAATTGGAAATGAGTGACTTAGTTGATGCTTGAAAATGAAGTGGGAAGCGGAACTAGATTTGCATGCGATCAAGGGAAGCCAAACACAAATTGGAGTGGAAGGATAGTTCAACACTGATGCTGATCACATCAGGGTTGGATGATTCTTGAAGCTCCCTATAAGTGGTCACAAATAACCACGCTAAGAAAAAGAAGCAAAGAGCTTAAGTTGGACTTGGAGTTGTGTGTGTTTTCAAAAGGATTTTCAATTGGTATTTATAAAACGTTGATGGATACTTTACATAATTAAAGTCTTCTTACTTAACCTCACAAGGAAGGTGTCCATCGCGACCGGGTTCTGCGGGATCACAGTGTATATCAAAGATATTTTTGATTGTTATACATGCGATGACATGTTGTGTGGTATGTGTAATAAATGCTATTTTGACCTCGAGTTCTAAAAGTGTATGCTATTAAGACCTATGAGTCTAAATGTGTTGTGTTACATAGACCTATGTGTCTAAAGATTGTTATGTTACCCAAGACCAGTGAGTCAAAGGGGTTGTATGTATGTGTAAATGTTGTTAAGATACCCGACCATTGAGTCCGAGGTTATCATGTGAATATGTTATGTTATGTATGGATGTGGATGTGTTGCCCGGACATTAAGTCCGAGGTTGTGATGTAAAGTGTGTTTGATTATAGAAGTTTATTCTGTAAGTAATCCCCGTATTCTAATCTAATGATGTGTGGGAAGTGTGAACTTCGAGGACGAAGTTCTTTTAAGGGGGTAGATTGAAATACCCCAAACCTTGATATGTTGATAAACATTTAAATATGGTATTGAAGGCTAAAAAGTGCCTTAGAAACATCATGAACAATTTAAACCATAGTAAATACAATAAAGCACTAAGATACGGTATGAGCAAAAACATGCTCTAAGCTATGAGTGAACTTGGTTAGGACCCAAAGAGCCTACCAAGACTTAATAACATTTAATTATGATTTTATAGGGCTAATTAAGTCCTTAGGAAACCTTGGTAGACAATGAAACCAAACAAAACATAAATAAATACCTTAAGGGCAATATGGGCTAAAATGTGCTCTAAGCTTGGGATAAATGTGTATAAGACCTAATGGTCATACCTATACCTTATAAATATGTTAATGAACATATTAAATCAATTACCAAAGAAACCAAGCTTGAAAACAAGTTAAAACACAAAATGTGCTTTAAGGAGTCTTAAAGCACGTTTTTGAAAAATTGTCTTGTAAATGAGTTTTGAATGGCTAAATGTCCATCATTACTCTTTAATTAATATGTGTACTATTAGTATCACATTTGGAAGTCTATATCAATGGGAAATCAAAAATTTCACTTCTAAGTGCCTTGTTTTGTGAATAGTGATTTTTATAAGCTAGTTTGTAACATATGTTACCATAAGTAATTAAATTGACAAATAAAGACTAAAACACCCTCATTATAATAAAGGGGCCGGTTTCTTAAGTGTGGTGACCACCCCACTTGTTACCTTGTTAAAGAAATAAAGATGACTAATATAGTTACTATTTGCTTTATAAACACAAATATCTTCTAAAAAGCAAACTTATCTCATTTCTCTCATTCCTTCTCCATTTCACACGGTTCCAACTTCTTCTTCCTCCCTTCTTGCTGTTCTCTCACGGTAATATCAACCACCATGAAAACTCAAGCTTTGACCTCTTGTAAAATCTAGCTCACTTGTCCAAATCAAAAACAAACCCACCAATCTCATCTCTTCCTCATCAAGCTCTTCATTCCTATCCTCTCAAAACTTCAAGAGCCCCATTTCGGTGCCATGGAGTTCCCCATTGAAGGAGCTTGAGCTTGTCTTTCTACATATTATTGATCTCCTTTGCTTCTAGGTAAGGAATCTCAAAGAAAAATCAAGTTTCCTCCATGTTTTGTCATTGACCGAAAATACTCATTGATGGAGCTCTTTGTGTTGCTTTGTTCTAGCTCCATTTGAATCTCTTATGGACTAGGTGGAGTCCTCTCTCATAGATATTCAAACTCCCTTCAAAGATCAAGGTAAAACAACTACATTAACGTTTTTTTTTGAAATAATGTAAACCTAGGGTTTACAATGAGATGAAGCATAAAGCTTATTACTCATTTCAATGTTGGTATATTGTTTAGTAGTTGACAAGGAAAGAATGCCTTACCGGTTTTAAGAGGAAACAAGAAAGAAGTTGAGTGGAAAAGAGTAAATATGCTATCTCAATGTGGTTTAATGCCTTAGGAGAAATGAGCTTATAATGCTTGCTAAAACTACCTAAAGAGCAAATGGTGAATGACCTAGTGAATGTTCTCAAGGAGACTAAAGGAACATATGTCTTGGTGTGTGTAATTGCAGGTCAAAGGCTTATATATTGTGGAAATTCAGTGTTTAAGGTTTTGCAATTTAAGGGCCTAAGAGCCATGTTATTTAAGGGCCTAAGTGCCAAGCAATTTAAGTTATGCACTTATTGTGATGTAGTGCTAAATGTGGGAAGTTTGTGTATAAAAATGTGTTTGATGGATTTTAGGTGTTCTTGAATGAAATAAGGTAAAAACCTAAGTGTTTGGATGTGAGTATATACAAGAGAAGCTATGGCCAAATTTGGGAAAATGTGTAAGAAGTTCTAAGTGTTTTAAATGGTTTTGGTGAACTAGGAAGTGTGAAAGGTGAACAATGTTGCTTTACTTGGGAAAAAACATGTATTAAGGTGATTTAGAGTGATGCAAGATTTAGTGTTATCTGGAAGTTCTAGGGATTCAATGTGTGTTTTGAGAATGTATTTAAGTCTTGGAGAAGGTTGTTAAAGGTTTAGAAATGTTGATGTACAAGGAAGAAGTGATGTTTAGGTAAGATGTGAAAAAGGAGATTTTGTTAGTAAGAAAGAAGTTTGAGAGATGATGTTAAGGTGTAGAGGAAACACCTTGGTATAGTGGTCATTATAGGTGAAATACCACCTAGAAACCTTAAGGTGAAAACATTCCAAGTGCTAGGAATTTTGTAAGAAATTCGTGAATGATAAATGGTTTTGGTGAGTGATTTAAAGAGTTAAGCATATGGCTAAAGGTGTGTTTGATGTGCCAAATGATGTTAGAACACATTAGGAGGCTTGAGGAAAAGTTTGGAGAAAATTTGACAAGTTTTGGACAACTTCTGGTGTTGTCCGACCCAGTGGTCCGACCCAGGGTGGTCGGACCGCTCTGTTTTAGTCACCGGTTGGAGTTTTCTGGAATGGTCCGACCCAGATGGTTGGGTCGGACATGGGTCGGACATGTGTGTTCTAAGTCTCTGGAATGGTCCGACCCAGATGGTTGGGTCGGACATGGGTCGGACATGTGTATTTAAAAGACGGGAAAAAGTTACTGGAACGGTCCAACCCAGTTGTGGTCGGACGGTGGGTCGGACGGCCCAAAGTATGTAAAAAAAAAATTGTTTAAGGTTATGAGATGATATGTATGATGGGGATTGTTAGGTATGATGTTATAAGGTTGTTAAGACATATTAGGTGGGTTATAATGACAATCAAGTAAGTGAAAAGTTGTATTAAAATGTAAAGGTAAATAAGTTAAAATGTGAAGTTATTCAACTAAGTTAACGGGAAAAGTTATAAGCATTAGACTTTAAACAATCATGTTACCCCGTTGTTAATAAAAATACATGTAATGCTATCAGTTGTTCGAGAATTGCTCGAGGAACATAAGTGGACGTGGTAAAGTGGACTCCGGTGACAGGTATGGTTTTCTTGCAACCTGTGTCCTACCGGATTACACCGGCTTGTATGCCAATGTGTTTTTCTGTATGTTTGCCACGTTGTAAGATAAAACATGTAATGAGTTTACAGTAATTCATATATGTGGCGTGTTCAACTCCGATACCATTTAACCTCGGCAGTGTTAACCGTAGTTAACTGAGTCTAGGATCACATGAGAGTTCGGTATTCGGATTAACGACCCGAACCATGGGGCGTTCTAACCACGGCTATGCGTGAGTTGATTATGTGATGTTGTGTATTGAATGTAGGGATCTCCCTTGTATGTTTAACCCAGTTCTAATACTGTATGAGGTAGTTAGGATAGACTCCATAGTGGGGCTCTAACTAATATCTAAAGTAAGTATGTACTAACAGTAGTGAGGAATCCGGTTTGGCCGGTCGCGCGTTGTTTGGGAGAGGGTATCCTTCTTAGCCTTACCCTTCTCTTTGTTATGGTTGTTTCCCTCACGGGTTATGATCTCCCATTAGCTTATTCCAAAGCTTAGCTATTCTGACTTATGATCGTTTAGGGGGAACATGTGTTTGTGTGGTGTGTTCGGGCCTCCAAACCCGAACCGCCTTAACTTAAGTTACTCGTCCGACTATAGGGACGGTAATGAGTGTTTTGTTATTGTATAACGAGCTTATCATGAGACTGGTAACATTCTCTAGGCTCACCTGTGTATAAACAATGTTTGGGTCGGTTCCTAAGAGAACCATTCCCGCTATGTTATGTATTTGTTTGTGACGCAATATCTATTGTTATGTTATGATGTACACGTTGAAACGTGCAAGTGTTGTTATGTGTTGTTATGTAGTGTATGTTAAATGTTGTAAAATGTGGAGTATGTGGATCATGGATATGAATCCCAGTTTGTGATGAGAGGCGTTTAAGGATAACCCGATTTAAGGGTAAGTGTCGTCTGTTAAGGAAGTAGCTCCATTAGAGGAGGAACACTCTACGGATATTGAATACCTTGAGTGACTTATTAAGTAAGGGTATATTATCCGTTTGTTGAGCCCGTTGAGGCGAAATGATTATGTGTTGTGTGTTTACAGTTGCATGCATGATTTAAAAATAATCAACCGCATGCTAAGACGACAAATAGTTGTGCGTGGCCCGGTAGCATATGGGCTGCGGGATTACCATACCAGCAAAGGTGCTGAGCCCCTTGGGGGCCACCCTTTCTCTTCTTTTCCTATTTCAGGTACAGAGAGCTGGAAGCCGTTCGAGAGTAGGACGGGGTAGCCATTGTACATGGGTATTCATTTAAGTGTATATATACAGGTGTAGTAAGACCGAAATTGTTGTCGGCATCAATTTATAAATACTCGGTATAGTTGAAAGGTGTATGTTGTTGTTGTTGTTAATGGAAAGGGATAATACTGTGTAGTCGCTCGGGAATTTAGCCCATCAGACCGGTACAATGTGTATGTATTAGCCTTGTTAGCCACATGGGTGGCTAACGGCGTGTAACACCAACGAGTTAAGTAATGTGATGAGGTTGTTTTTCCGCTGCAGTTTATTGTAAGTGTGTTAATGTTGGATGGGGTGTTACAAAAAGTGGTATCAGAGCGAAGTATCGCTCTGATGACTGAATTACCGAGCTTAGGAAGTACCGAGTTTGGATTTTAGTACTTTAGGTTAAGGGTTGAGTGATAGCGTGAGAGATACGCTAGATAGGAATTACCAGTGTGTACTGGAAACCTACAATATCCTACCCGCCCTCCACAATCCATGTTTTATAACTTGGGAAAGAACGCCAGAGAGATGAAAGTCCTCTCTTACTCGGGAATACCCGATCTGGCTGTTATTGAATACCTTTAGGGTCCGGAGAACCTGTCATACGGTAGATCCCGAAAACTGGGAATCCCGGAGACGGTCTCCATCTGAACAATGTTAACCGCATTTAATAGCGATGAATGAAGGATTTTTGTATAAGAGAATAGAATTTCCGGCAACCTGGGTCGACATGCCGAGCAGTCGAGGACAACCAGCTTGCAACGCACTGATTGTGCAACAGGCAAGAAATGGATTAATAAAACCCGAGACGAGTGTCTACGGGACCACAGTTGATAAATAATACACCAACGGTGTACCAACCGGCAAGGGAACTACAACGTAGTGCCCAAATACGTGGAACGAGCTACAAAGAGAATACAATACTAAGAAAAAGGGGTCTCCCAGAATGGGAAACACCCTAGTTAATGAGTATCATGTGAAGACGGTGAGAAGTCACCTAGAAGAGTTATTATCAAGGCAGCAAGATCAGTGAGGGCCAACAAGGCCACTGATGATAGTATGGGTAAAAACAATACCACAACCGGTATGTGTTAAACCGATAGCCAGTTAGCATGGCGCACTTGCCGTAGCAAGTGCTGCTATAACAGGGCTGTTCGGGAAATTTATAATCACTACGAAGTACTTGGTGAAGTACCATGAAGTTAAGTGAGATCATTGTAACCATGGAAGGGCTTAATAGCCTAACCTCTGTAATTGTAAGTACACCAGTCAGCAAGAAGCTAGACTTGGCTAAGGTAAGAAGATGTTGTGAAACCATGAAAACTTTCTTTCAAACCTAGATTTATCTAACCCTTTTCTTTTCAAAACCAGATTTTCTTTCAAACCAACACTTCTTTCCAACCTTCTTTAAATCAAGCCAGTAAAACCAAGGACAGTTGGCGAGGATACAACAATGGATAAACCTTCCCTCGATTAAGTTCGGGAAGCATGGAATGAATATTGTCAAGGGACAATATAAGGGAGTTGACAACAGAATACTTCACCTAGGCGTGTGACGGACACTACGAGTGTACCAACTGAATTGTGGGACGACCGCACTCCGATAGGAGCTTGTGGGCCTGACAGACCTGCTTATGGGTTAGTTGGGTAAGTAGTGATGTATCAGTATGGTACCCCACATATGTATACGAGTAGAGTCTGAAACACGGGAAGTAGTCGACTCCGTTCTACGGTCAGCAGTATAAGTCAAACAACAGCTAAGGACTACCATGAATGGTTGAAGTAAAGGAACCTAGTTAAGTTAACGAGACCAAAGGAATTAGTGAATTAATTTCAAGGAAATGTTTAAGAGTCAGGAGGCGTGAAGTGCACCAAATGTAATGTTAAGACATCGAATACGTCTTAAGGATCCGCATGGATAGACATGTTAGCTGGAACGATGACCCAGCCTGTCCATGGCTAAGTAGATGCCTAAGGTGGAGACATTAAGTGCAATGAACGGATGAAACTCCCAGAATGAGTACCTACACTACCAGGAAATGTGGATCTTCACAGAAGAGGATAATAAGCCAGTTAAGAACGCAAACGGCGTGGCTTACTGAATATCCAATAAGTGTGAACCAGACGTAATGGCATAGCTTAGTAACACCCAGGAGCAATCCTTGAAGGGTGTTCGCATCAACAAGTGTTGCACGAAATGCATGACAGAAACACAAGGGTTGAAACTAACACCCAGTTTAGAACATAAGTTGTCAGGAGACGGACTGACAATCCTAAGGGGCATCCCATGAAAGGAAACGGAATGCAACGACCTTATCATGGAGCTCAATAAATATCCAAACCATGTAATGTTGTACAGGAAAGTATATATGTGTGGACAGCCTACAATGAGCGTAGCTCAAGGCAAAGAGCTTGTAAGCCACAAGCAACAATGTTATGAAAATTAGATTAATTGCAGAAGTTTATGTAATATAAGTGAATAGAGTGGTAAACGAACCACTGCATTAAGAGTGGGGATACTCTCGATGTTGTGAGACCGCAGGAGCGGTAGTTATGTGAATCATGTTCAAGAAATATGTTAAGGATGGACGACGTTATTATTGAAAGAGAGCTTAGTAGTATGTGTATAAGTGAAACACCGAGCTGAATAATGCCGGCTTGTGACTCGAATGATCGATGCTCAAGGAGCATTCGGTAGTCATCCAGATGAATGACGAACCATAATAAGTATGGGTGTGGAAGTTAATGTGACAGTAAATACGATGTAAGTTAGTGTTATACAATAAGTACGGTGCGCAGTAAGCGACCGTTGTATAAGTGTTGGGCGGATAAGACCAGTTATGGGTTAAACTCAGTGGAGATGCAAGATAATTGATGTTAAACAAACTCGGCAGTAAGCCAGTAGCCAGTATTACGAGATCAGAATTTCAATGAAACACAGTGTGAATTCCATGGCGAATCACATAAGGGATTTACTGTCAAGAGTTTACGCCTCTGCACTCTGTATGACTGAGTGTTTTGGTATTGCACTTGCGCAGTAATGATCGAGTGGGATAGCTAAGAATTGGAAACATGTTAATTGTGAAGCAATGATGTTATAATGGCCGATGCATAGGAAATGCAAGGCCGCACCAATGAAAGAGTACTTGTACAGAACCAAATGTGGAGACATGATTAACAGTACGTGACTACAGTAGCACTAACTGCCAAATCGGTATGGAATATACCCCAAATGTTGTAAATAGCTGAGAGAGCACTACACACTAGGTAGTAGCTCAATCTCACCGACAGTAATCGGAAGGGAACAAGTCAATCATTGTGAAATACGTACCTGTATATACAGTAAATTACTATGGAAGGGATAGAAAGTTTATAACTCACCGAATTCGCTAACGGTAAGAGATACCGCGTCGGTTGAGAAACCATTGTTACCAAGATGAAGGTGACAATTGGGGATGTACAATACAGTAAGAATAACAAATGGGGCAATTAAGCTCTACAGTTATTAAAGTTTCGCAGCAGAAACTAGTGAGCCAGTGATTCAAGTGTTGAATTTACATGGTGAACATGAGTGAATGGCTAATTATTAACGCCTAGAAGCCTAACAGGCCAGAATCGAAACCAACTAAGAGTTTAAGCAAACTCCAATGAGAATTCTTGGTTTAGGAACTAAACCGCCAATATGGTTAAGATCCTCTAATCAGAATCCATTGTGTAATAGACCGCGTGGAAGTTAAACACTTCACGACGGCAGAACATTTAAGCCAATGTTTGTGATTGATTACGTGGGTAATCCCTTTTAAGGGGGTAGAGCGCAAAAACCCTTAGTGTATATTACCTACAAAGAGTAGTGGTGTAATGTGACTTATATTGTGCATAGCACAAAATTATTGTTTTGGTGATTGGTGTGTGTGTTACGTAAACATACACATTCATTCATGGGTTAATTGTGGTAATTGCGCACAGAAGATGCGAATACCATTGTGATAAGTGTGTTGATTTATTAACAGTTGTGAGTGATAGTACAAGTGTGGGAGTAGAGAAACTCCCGGGGGAACAAACCCACAGTGTATAAATGTGAAATTGTGTGTTGTATTTTGATAAAATATATGTGTATATATATACTATAGTGATTCATAAAAGGGTATGAGACCAATATAAAACCTAGTGAGAATAAGATTCCCTAGGCAACAGGATTAAAGTGAGTGGAGGTAACTGATAGACGGAGTTCTATCCTTTGGAGATGTTATGATCATGATTAGAATGATTTAAAAGATAGAAAATTGGAAATGAGTGACTTAGTTGATGCTTGAAAATGAAGTGGGAAGCGGAACTAGATTTGCATGCGATCAAGGGAAGCCAAACACAAATTGGAGTGGAAGGATAGTTCAACACTGATGCTGATCACATCAGGGTTGGATGATTCTTGAAGCTCCCTATAAGTGGTCACAAATAACCACGCTAAGAAAGAAGCAAAGAGCTTAAGTTGGACTTGGAGTTGTGTGTGTTTTCAAAAGGATTTTCAATTGGTATTTATAAAACGTTGATGGATACTTTACATAATTAAAGTCTTCTTACTTAACCTCACAAGGAAGGTGTCCATCGCGACCGGGTTCTGCGGGATCACAGTGTATATCAAAGATATTTTTGATTGTATACATGCGATGACATGTTGTGTGGTATGTGTAATAAATGCTATTTTGACCTCGAGTTCTAAAAGTGTATGCTATTAAGACCTATGAGTCTAAATGTGTTGTGTTACATAGACCTATGTGTCTAAAGATTGTTATGTTACCCAAGACCAGTGAGTCAAAGGGGTTGTTATGTATGTGTAAATGTTGTTAAGATACCCGGACCATTGAGTCCGAGGTTATCATGTGAATATGTTATGTTATGTATGGATGTGGATGTGTTGCCCGGACCATTAAGTCCGAGGTTGTGATGTAAAGTGTGTTTGATTATAGAAGTTTATTTCTGTAAGTAATCCCCGTATTCTAATCTAATGATGTGTGGGAAGTGTGAACTTCGAGGACGAAGTTCTTTTAAGGGGGGTAGATTGAAATACCCCAAACCTTGATATGTTGATAAACATTTAAACTATGGTATGTGAAGGCTAAAAAGTGCCTTAGAAACATCAGTGAACAATTTAAACCATAGTAAATACAATAAAGCACTAAGATACGGTATGAGCAAAAACATGCTCTAAGCTATGAGTGAACTTGGTTAGGACCCAAAGAGCCTACCAAGACTTAATAACATTTAATTATGATTTTATAGGGCTAATTAAGTCCTTAGGAAACCTTGGTAGACAATGAAACCAAACAAAACATAAATAAATACCTTAAGGGCAATATGGGCTAAAATGTGCTCTAAGCTTGGGATAAATGTGTATAAGACCTAATGGTCATACCTATACCTTATAAATATGTTAATGAACATATTAAATCAATTACCAAAGAAAACCAAGCTTGAAAACAAGTTAAAACACAAAATGTGCTTTAAGGAGTCTTAAAGCACGTTTTTGAAAAATTGTCTTGTAAATGAGTTTTGAATGGCTAAATGTCCATCATTACTCTTTAATTAATATGTGTACTATATAGTATCACATTTGGAAGTCTATATCAATGGGAAATCAAAAATTTCACTTCTAAGTGCCTTGTTTTGTGAATAGTGATTTTTATAAGCTAGTTTGTAACATATGTTACCATAAGTAATTAAATTGACAAATAAAGACTAAAACACCCTCATTATAATAAAGGGGGCCGGTTTCTTAAGTGTGGTGACTCACCACTCACTTGTTACCTTGTTAAAGAAATAAAGATGACTAATATAGTTACTATTTGCTTTATAAACACAAATATCTTCTAAAAAGCAAACTTATCTCATTTCTCTCATTCCTTCTCCATTTCACACGGTTCCAACTTCTTCTTCCTCCCTTCTTGCTGTTCTCTCACGGTAATATCATCACCACCATGAAAACTCAAGCTTTGACCTCTTGTAAAATCTAGCTCACTTGTCCAAATCAAAAACAAACACCACCAATCTCTTCCTCTCATCAAGCTCTCATTCCTATCCTCTCAAAACTTCAAGAGCCCCATTTCGGTGCCATGGAGTTCCACCATTGAAGGAGCTTGAGCTTGTCTTTCTACATATTATTGATCTCCTTTGCTTCTAGGTAAGGAATCTCAAAGAAAAATCAAGTTTCCTCCATGTTTTGTCATTGACCGAAAATACTCATTGATGGAGCTCTTTGTGTTGCTTTGTTCTAGCTCCATTTGAATCTCTTATGGACTAGGTGGAGTCCTCTCTTCATAGATATTCAAACTCCCTTCAAAGATCAAGGTAAAACAACTACATTAACGTTTTTTTTGAAATAATGTAAACCTAGGGTTTACAATGAGATGAAGCATAAAGCTTATATACTCATTTCAATGTTGGTATATTGTTTAGTAGTTGACAAGGAAAGAAATGCCTTACCGGTTTTAAGAGGAAACAAGAAAGAAGTTGAGTGGAAAAGAGGTAAATATGCTATCTCAATGTGGTTTAATGCCTTAGGAGAAATGAGCTTATAATGCTTGCTAAAACTACCTAAAGAGCAAATGGTGAATGACCTAGTGAATTGTTCTCAAGGAGACAAGTAAAGGAACATATGTCTTGGTGTGTGTAATTGCTGGTCAAAGGCTTATATATTGTGGAAATTCAGTGTTTAAGGTTTATGCAATTTAAGGGCCTAAGAGCCATGTTATTTAAGGGCCTAAGTGCCAAGCAATTTAAGTTATGCACTATATTGTGATGTAGTGCTAAATGTGGGAAGTTGTGTATAAAAATGTGTTTGATGGATTTTAGGTGTTCTTGAATGAAATAAGGTAAAAACCTAAGTGTTTGGATGTGAGTATATACAAGAGAAGCTATGGCCAAATTTGGGAAAATGTGTAAGAAGTTCTAAGTGTTTTAAATGGTTTTGGTGAACTAGGAAGTGTGAAAGGTGAACAAAGTTTTACTTGGGAAGAAAACATGTATTAAGGTGATTTAGAGTGATGCAAGGATTTAGGTGTTATCTTGGAAGTTCTAGGGATTCAATGTGTGTTTTGAGAATGTATTTAAGTCTTGGAGAAGGTTGTTAAAGGTTTAGAAATGTTGATGTACAAGGAAGAAGTGATGTTTAGGTAAGATGTGAAAAAGGAGATTTAGTTAGTAAGAAAAGAAGTTTGAGAGATGATGTTAAGGTGTAGAGGAAACACCTTGGTATAGTGGTCATTATAGGTGAAATACCACCTAGAAACCTTAAGGTGAAAACATTCCAAGTGCTAGGAATTTTGTAAGAAATTCGTGAATGATAAAATGGTTTTGGTGAGTGATTTAAAGAGTTAAGCATATGGCTAAAGGTGTGTTTGATGTGCCAAATGATGTTAGAACACATTAGGAGGCTTGAGGAAAGTTTGGAGAAAATTTGACAAGTTTTGGACAACTTCTGGTGTTGTCCGACCCAGTGGTCCGACCCAGGGTGGGTCGGACAGCTCTGTTTTAGTCACCGGTTGGAGTTTCTGGAATGGTCCGACCCAGATGGTTGGGTCGGACATGGGTCGGACATGTGTGTTCTAAGTCTCTGGAATGGTCCGACCCAGATGGTTGGGTCGGACATGGGTCGGACATGTGTATTTAAAAGACGGGAAAAAGTTACTGGAACGGTCCAACCCAGTTGTGGGTCGGACGGTGGGTCGGACGGCCCAAAGTATGTAAAAAAAATTGTTTAAGGTTATGAGATGATATGTAATGATGGGGATTGTTAGGTAATGATGTTATAAGGTTGTTTAAGACTATTAGGTGGGTTATAATGACAATCAAGTAAGTGAAAAGTTGTATTAAAATGTAAAGGTAAAATAAGTTAAAATGTGAAGTTATTCAACTAAGTTAACGGGGAAAAGTATAAGCATTAGACTTTAAACAATCATGTTACCCCGTTGTTAATAAAAATACATGTAATGCTATCAGTTGTTCGAGAATTGCTCGAGGAACATAAGTGGACGTGGTAAAGTGGACTCCGGTGACAGGTATGGTTTTCTTGCAACCTGTGTCCTACCGGATTACACCGGCTTGTATGCCAATGTGTTCTTCTGTATGTTTGCCACGTTGTAAGATAAAACATGTAATGAGTTTACAGTAATTCATATATGTGGCGTGTTCAACTCCGATACCATTTAACCTCGGCAGTGTTAACCGTAGTTAACTGAGTCTAGGATCACATGAGAGTTCGGTATTCGGATTAAACGACCCGAACCATGGGGCGTTCTAACCACGGCTATGCGTGAGTTGATTATGTGATGTTGTGTATGTGAATGTAGGGATCTCCCTTGTATGTTTAACCCAGTTCTAATACTGTATGAGTGTAGTTAGGATAGACTCCATAGTGGGGCTCTAACTAATATCTAAAGTAAGTATGTACTAACAGTAGTGAGGAATCCGGTTTGGCCGGTCGCGCGTTGTTTGGGAGAGGGTATCCTTCTTAGCCTTACCCTTCTCTTTGTTATGGTTGTTTCCCTCACGGGTTATGATCTCCCATTAGCTTATTCCAAAGCTTAGCTATTCTGACTTATGATCGGTTTAGGGGGAACATGTGTTTGTGTGGTGTGTTCGGGCCTCCAAACCCGAACCGCCTTAACTTAAGTTACTCGTCCGACTATAGGGACGGTAATGAGTGTTGTTGTTATTGTATAACGAGCTTATCATGAGACTGGCAACATTCTCTAGGCTCACCTGTGTATAAACAATGTTTGGGTCGGTTCCTAAGAGAACCATTCCCGCTATGTTATGTATTTTGTTTGTGACGCAATATCTATTGTGATGTTATGATGTACACGTTGAAACGTGCAAGTGTTGTTATGTGTTGTTATGTAGTGTATGTTAAATGTTGTAAAATGTGGAGTATGTGGATCATGGATATGAATCCCAGTTTGTGATGAGAGGCGTTTAAGGATAACCCGATTTAAGGGTAAGTGTCGTCTGTTAAGGAAGTAGCTCCATTAGAGGAGGAACACTCTACGGATATTGAATACCTTGAGTGACTTATTAAGTAAGGGTATATTATCCGTTTGTTGAGCCTGTTGAGGCGAAATGATTATGTGTTGTGTGTTTACAGTTGCATGCATGATTTAAAAATAATCAACCGCATGCTAAGACGACAAATAGTTGTGCGTGGCCCGGTAGCATATGGGCTGCGGGATTACCATACCAGCAAAGGTGCTGAGCCCCTTGGGGGCCACCCTTTCTCTTCTTTTCCTATTTCAGGTACAGAGAGCTGGAAGCCGTTCGAGAGTAGGACGGGGTAGCCATTGTACATGGGTATTCATTTAAGTGTATATATACAGTAGGTGTAGTAAGACCGAAATTGTTGTCGGCATCAATTTATAAATACTCGGTATAGTTGAAAGGTGTATGTTGTTGTTGTTGTTAATGGAAAGGGATAATACTGTGTAGTCGCTCGGGAATTTAGCCCATCAGACCGGTACAATGTGTATGTATTAGCCTTGTTAGCCACATGGGTGGCTAACGGCGTGTAACACCAACGAGTTAAGTAATGTGATGAGGGTTGTTTTTCCGCTGCAGTTTATTGTAAGTGTGTTAATGTTGGATGGGGTGTTACAAAAAGTGGTATCAGAGCGAAGTATCGCTCTGATGACTGAATTACCGAGCTTAGGAAGTACCGAGTTAGGATTTTAGTACTTTAGGTTAAGGGTTGAGTGATAGCGTGAGAGATACGCTAGATAGGAATTACCAGTGTGTACTGGAAACCTACAATATCCTACCCGCCCTCCACAATCCATGTTTTATAACTTGGGAAAGAACGCCAGAGAGATGAAAGTCCTCTCTTACTCGGGAATACCCGATCTGGCTGTTATTGAATACCTTTAGGGTCCGGAGAACCTGTCATACGGTAGATCCCGAAAACTGGGAATCCCGGAGACGGTCTCCATCTGAACAATGTTAACCGCATTTAATAGCGATGAATGAAGGATTTTGTGTATAAGAGAATAGAATTTCCGGCAACCTGGGTCGACATGCCGAGCAGTCGAGGACAACCAGCTTGCAACGCACTGATTGTGCAACAGGCAAGAAATGGATTAATAAAACCCGAGACGAGTGTCTACGGGACCACAGTTGATAAATAATACACCAACGGTGTACCAACCGGCAAGGGAACTACAACGTAGTGCCCAAATACGTGGAACGAGCTACAAAGAGAATACAATACTAAGAAAAAGGGGTCTCCCAGAATGGGAAACACCCTAGTTAATGAGTATCATGTGAAGACGGTGAGAAGTCACCTAGAAGAGTTATTATCAAGGCAGCAAGATCAGTGAGGGCCAACAAGGCCACTGATGATAGTATGGGTAAAAACAATACCACAACCGGTATGTGTTAAACCGATAGCCAGTTAGCATGGCGCACTTGCCGTAGCAAGTGCTGCTATAACAGGGCTGTTCGGGAAATTTATAATCACTACGAAGTACTTGGTGAAGTACCATGAAGTTAAGTGAGATCATTGTAACCATGGAAGGGCTTAATAGCCTAACCTCTGTAATTGTAAGTACACCAGTCAGCAAGAAGCTAGACTTGGCTAAGGTAAGAAGATGTTGTGAAACCATGAAAACTTTCTTTCAAACCTAGATTTATCTAACCCTTTTCTTTTCAAAACCAGATTTTCTTTCAAACCAACACTTCTTTCCAACCTTCTTTTAAATCAAGCCAGTAAAACCAAGGACAGTTGGCGAGGATACAACAATGGATAAACCTTCCCTCGATTAAGTTCGGGAAGCATGGAATGAATATTGTCAAGGGACAATATAAGGGAGTTGACAACAGAATACTTCACCTAGGCGTGTGACGGACACTACGAGTGTACCAACTGAATTGTGGGACGACCGCACTCCGATAGGAGCTTGTGGGCCTGACAGACCTGCTTATGGGTTAGTTGGGTAAGTAGTGATGTATCAGTATGGTACCCCACATATGTATACGAGTAGAGTCCGAAACACGGGAAGTAGTCGACTCCGTTCTACGGTCAGCAGTATAAGTCAAACAACAGCTAAGGACTACCATGAATGGTTGAAGTAAAGGAACCTAGTTAAGTTAACGAGACCAAAGGAATTAGTGAATTCATTTCAAGGAAATGTTTAAGAGTCAGGAGGCGTGAAGTGCACCAACTGTAATGTTAAGACATCGAATACGTCTTAAGGATCCGCAGGGATAGACATGTTAGCTGGAACGATGACCCAGCCTGTCCATGGCTAAGTAGATGCCTAAGGTGGAGACATTAATGTGCAATGAACGGGATGAAACTCCCAGAATGAGTACCTACACTACCAGGAAATGTGGATCTTCACAGAAGAGGATAATAAGCCAGTTAAGAACGCCAACGGCGTGGCTTACTGAATATACCAATAAGTGTGAACCAGACGTAATGGCATAGCTTAGTAACACCCAGGAGCAATCCTTGAAGGGTGTTCGCATCAACAAGTGTTGCACGAAATGCATGACAGAAACACAAGGGTTGAAACTAACACCCAGTTTAGACATAAGTTGTCAGGAGACGGACTGACAATCCTAAGGGGCATCCCATGAAAGGAAACGGAATGCAACGACCTTATCATGGAGCTCAATATAATATCCAAACCATGTAATGTTGTACAGGAAAGTATATATGTGTGGACAGCCTACAATGAGCGTAGCTCAAGGCAATAAGGCTTGTAAGCCACAAGCAACATATGTTATGAAAATTAGATTAATTGCAGAAGTTTATGTAATATAAGTGAATAGAGTGGTAAACGAACCACTGCATTAAGAGTGGGGATACCTCTCGATGTTGTGAGACCGCAGGAGCGGTAGTTATGTGAATCATGTTCAAGAAATATGTTAAGGATGGACGACGTTATTATTGAAAGAGAGCTTAGTAGTATGTGTGTATAAAGTGAAACACCGAGCTGAATAATGCCGGCTTGTGACTCGAATGATCGATGCTCAAGGAGCATTCGGTAGTCATCCAGATGAATGACGAACCATAATATAAGTATGGGTGTGGAAGTTAATGTGACAGTAAATACGATGTAAGTTAGTGTTATACAATAAGTACGGTGCGCAGTAAGCGACCGTTGTATAAGTGTTGGGGCGGATAAGACCAGTTATGGGTTAAACTCAGTGGAGATGCAAGATAATTGATGTTAAACAAACTCGGCAGTAAGCCAGTAGCCAGTATTACGAGATCAGAATTTCAATGAAACACAGTGTGAATTCCATGGCGAATCACATAAGGGATTTACTGTCAAGAGTTTACGCCTCTGCACTCTGTATGACTGAGTGTTTTGGTATTGCACTTGCGCAGTAATGATCGAGTGGGATAGCTAAGAATTGGAAACATGTTAATTGTGAAGCAATGATGTTATAATGGCCGATGCATAGGAAATGCAAGGCCGCACCAATGAAAGAGTACTTGTACAGAACCAAATGTGGAGACATGATTAACAGTAAGTGACTACAGTAGCACTAACTGCCAAATATCGGTATGGAATATACCCCAAATGTTGTAAATAGCTGAGAGAGCACTACACACTAGGTAGTAGCTCAATCTCAACCGACAGTAAGTCGGAAGGGAACAAGTCAATCATTGTGAAATACGTACCTGTATATACAGTAAATTACTATGGAAGAGGATAGAAAGTTTATAACTCACCGAATTCGCTAACGGTAAGAGATACCACGCGTCGGTTGAGAAACCATTGTTACCAAGATGAAGGTGACAATTGGGGATGTACAATACAGTAAGAATAACAAATGGGGCAATTAAGCTCTACAGTTATTAAAGTTTCGCAGCAGAAACTAGTGAGCCAGTGATTCAAGTGTTGAATTTACATGGTGAACATGAGTGAATGGCTAATTATTAACGCCTAGAAGCCTAACAGGCCAGAATCGAAACCAACTAAGAGTTTAAGCAAACTCCAATGAGAATTCTTGGTTTAGGAACTAAACCGCCAATATGGTTAAGATCCTCTAATCAGAATCCATTGTGTAATAGACCGCGTGGAAGTTAAAACACTTCACGACGGCAGAACATTTAAGCCAATGTTTAGTGATTGATTACGTGGGCGTAATCCCTTTTAAGGGGGGTAGAGCGCAAAACCACTTAGTGTATATTACCGTACAAGAGTACGTGGTGTATGTGACTTATATTGTGCATAGCACAAAATTATTGTTTTGGTGATTGGTGTGTGTGTTACGTAAACATACACATTCATTCATGGTTTAATTGTGGTAATTGCGCACAGAAGATGCGAATACCATTGTGATAAGTGTGTTGATTTATTAACAGTTGTGAGTGATAGTACAAGTGTGGGAGTAGAGAAACTCCCGGGGGAACAAACCCCGACAGTGTATAAATGTGAAATTGTGTGTTGTATTTTGATAAAATATATGTGTATATATATACTATATAGTGATTCATAAAAGGGTATGAGACCAATATAAAACCTAGTGAGAATAAGATTCCCTAGGCAACAGGATTAAAGTGAGTGGAGGTAACTGATAGACGGAGTTCTATCCTTTGGAGATGTTATGATCATGATTAGAATGATTTAAAAGATAGAAAATTGGAAATGAGTGACTTAGTTGATGCTTGAAAATGAAGTGGGAAGCGGAACTTGATTTGCATGCGATCAAGGGAAGCCAAACACAAATTGGAGTGGAAGGATAGTTCAACACTGATGCTGATCACATCAGGGTTGGATGATTCTTGAAGCTCCCTATAAGTGGTCACAAATAACCACGCTAAGAAAAGAAGCAAAGAGCTTAAGTTGGACTTGGAGTTGTGTGTGTTTTCAAAAGGATTTTCAATTGGTATTTATAAAACGTTGATGGATACTTTACATAATTAAAGTCTTCTTACTTAACCTCACAAGGAAGGTGTCCATCGCGACCGGGTTCTGCGGGATCACAGTGTATATCAAAGATATTTTTGATTGTTATACATGCGATGACATGTTGTGTGGTATGTGTAATAAATGCTATTTTGACCTCGAGTTCTAAAAGTGTATGCTATTAAGACCTATGAGTCTAAATGTGTTGTGTTACATAGACCTATGTGTCTAAAGATTGTTATGTTACCCAAGACCAGTGAGTCAAAGGGGTTGTTATGTATGTGTAAATGTTGTTAAGATACCCGGACCATTGAGTCCGAGGTTATCATGTGAATATGTTATGTTATGTATGGATGTGGATGTGTTGCCCGGACCATTAAGTCCGAGGTTGTGATGTAAAGTGTGTTTGATTATAGAAGTTTATTTCTGTAAGTAATCCCCGTATTCTAATCTAATGATGTGTGGGAAGTGTGAACTTCGAGGACGAAGTTCTTTTAAGGGGGGTAGATTGAAATACCCCAAACCTTGATATGTTGATAAACATTTAAAATATGGTATGTGAAGGCTAAAAGTGCCTTAGAAACATCAGTGAACAATTTAAACCATATTAAATGCAATAAAGCACTAAGATACGGTATGAGCAAAAACATGCTCTAAGCTATGAGTGAACTTGGTTAGGACCCAAAGAGCCTACCAAGACTTAATAACATTTAATTATGATTTTATAGGGCTAATTAAGTCCTTAGGAAACCTTGGTAGACAATGAAACCAAACAAAACATAAATAAATACCTTAAGGGCAATATGGGCTAAAATGTGCTCTAAGCTTGGGATAAATGTGTATAAGACCTAATGGTCATACCTATACCTTATAAATATGTTAATGAACATATTAAATCAATTACCAAAGAAAACCAAGCTTGAAAACAAGTTAAAACACAAAATGTGCTTTAAGGAGTCTTAAAGCACGTTTTTGAAAAATTGTCTTGTAAATGAGTTTTGAATGGCTAAATGTACATCATTACTCTTTTATTAATATGTGTACTATATAGTATCACATTTGGAAGTCTATATCAATGGGAAATAAAAAATTTCACTTCTAAGTGCCTTGTTTTGTGAATAGTGATTTTTATAAGCTAGTTTGTAACATATGTTACCATAAGTAATTAAATTGACAAATAAAGACTAAACACCCTCATTATAATAAAGGGGGCCGGTTTCTTAAGTGTGGTGACTCACCACTCACTTGTTACCTTGTTAAAGAAATAAAGATGACTAATATAGTTACTATTTGCTTTATAAACACAAATATCTTCTAAAAAGCAAACTTATCTCATTTCTCTCATTCCTTCTCCATTTCACACGGTTCCAACTTCTTCTTCCTCCCTTCTTGCTGTTCTCTCACGGTAATATCATCACCACCATGAAAACTCAAGCTTTGACCTCTTGTAAAATCTAGCTCACTTGTCCAAATCAAAAACAAACACCACCAATCTCTTCCTCTCATCAAGCTCTTCATTCCTATCCTCTCAAAACTTCAAGAGCCCCATTTCGGTGCCATGGAGTTCCACCATTGAAGGAGCTTGAGCTTGTCTTTCTACATATTATTGATCTCCTTTGCTTCTAGGTAAGGAATCTCAAAGAAAAATCAAGTTTCCTCCATGTTTTGTCATTGACCGAAAATACTCATTGATGGAGCTCTTTGTGTTGCTTTGTTCTAGCTCCATTTGAATCTCTTATGGACTAGGTGGAGTCCTCTCTTCATAGATATTCAAACTCCCTTCAAAGATCAAGGTAAAACAACTACATTAATGTTTTTTTTGAAATAATGTAAACCTAGGGTTTACAATGAGATGAAGCATAAAGCTTATATACTCATTTCAATGTTGGTATATTGTTTAGTAGTTGACAAGGAAAGAAATGCCTTACCGGTTTTAAGAGGAAACAAGAAAGAAGTTGAGTGGAAAAGAGGTAAATATGCTATCTCAATGTGGTTTAATACCTTAGGAGAAATGAGCTTATAATGCTTGCTAAAACTACCTAAAGAGCAAATGGTGAATGACCTAGTGAAGTGTTCTCAAGGAGACTAGTAAAGGAACATATGTCTTGGTGTGTGTAATTGCAGGTCAAAGGCTTATATATTGTGGAAATTCAGTGTTTAAGGTTTTTGCAATTTAAGGGCCTAAGAGCCATATTATTTAAGGGCCTAAGTGCCAAGCAATTTAAGTTATGCACTATATTGTGATGTAGTGCTAAATGTGGGAAGTTTGTGTATAAAAATGTGTTTGATGGATTTTAGGTGTTCTTGAATGAAATAAGGTAAAAACCTAAGTGTTTGGATGTGAGTATATACAAGAGAAGCTATGGCCAAATTTGGGAAAATGTGTAAGAAGTTCTAAGTGTTTTAAATGGTTTTGGTGAACTAGGAAGTGTGAAAGGTGAACAAATGTTTTACTTGGGAAGAAAACATGTATTAAGGTGATTTAGAGTGATGCAAGGATTTAGGTGTTATCTTGGAAGTTCTAGGGATTCAATGTGTGTTTTGAGAATGTATTTAAGTCTTGGAGAAGGTTGTTAAAGGTTTAGAAATGTTGATGTACAAGGAAGAAGTGATGTTTAGGTAAGATGTGAAAAAGGAGATTTAGTTAGTAAGAAAAGAAGTTTGAGAGATGATGTTAAGGTGTAGAGGAAACACCTTGGTATAGTGGTCATTATAGGTGAAATACCACCTAGAAACCTTAAGGTGAAAACATTCCAAGTGCTAGGAATTTTGTAAGAAATTCGTGAATGATAAAATGGTTTTGGTGAGTGATTTAAAGAGTTAAGCATATGGCTAAAGGTGTGTTTGATGTGCCAAATGATGTTAGAACACATTAGGAGGCTTGAGGAAAAGTTTGGAGAAAATTTGACAAGTTTTGGACAACTTCTGGTGTTGTCCGACCCAGTGGTCCGACCCAGGTGGGTCGGACAGCTCTGTTTTAGTCACCGGTTGGAGTTTCTGGAATGGTCCGACCCAGATGGTTGGGTCGGACATGGGTCGGACATGTGTGTTCTAAGTCTCTGGAATGGTCCGACCCAGATGGTTGGGTCGGACATGGGTCGGACATGTGTATTTAAAAGACGGGAAAAAGTTACTGGAACGGTCCGACCCAGTTGTGGGTCGGACGGTGGGTCGGACGGCCCAAAGTATGTAAAAAAAAATTGTTTAAGGTTATGAGATGATATGTAATGATGGGGATTGTTAGGTAATGATGTTATAAGGTTGTTTAAGACATATTAGGTGGGTTATAATGACAATCAAGTAAGTGAAAAGTTGTATTAAAATGTAAAGGTAAAATAAGTTAAAATGTGAAGTTATTCAACTAAGTTAACGGGGAAAAGTTATAAGCATTAGACTTTAAACAATCATGTTACCCCGATGTTAATAAAAATACATGTAATGTTATCAGTTGTTCGAGAATTGCTCGAGGAACATAAGTGGACGTGGTAAAGTGGACTCCGGTGACAGGTATGGTTTTCTTGCAACCTGTGTCCTACGGATTACACCGGCTTGTATGCCAATGTGTTTTTCTGTATGTTTGCCACGTTGTAAGATAAAACATGTAATGAGTTTACAGTAATTCATATATGTGGCGTGTTCAACTCCGATACCATTTAACCTCGGCAGTGTTAACCGTAGTTAACTGAGTCTAGGATCACATGAGAGTTCGGTATTCAGATTAAACGACCCGAACCATGGGGCGTTCTAACCACGGCTATGCGTGAGTTGATTATGTGATGTTGTGTATGTGAATGTAGGGATCTCCCTTGTATGTTTAACCCAGTTCTAATACTGTATGAGTGTAGTTAGGATAGACTCCATAGTGGGGCTCTAACTAATATCTAAAGTAAGTATGTACTAACAGTAGTGAGGAATCCGATTTGGCCGGTCGCGCGTTGTTTGGGAGAGGGTATCCTTCTTAGCCTTACCCTTCTCTTTGTTATGGTTGTTTCCCTCACGGGTTATGATCTCCCATTAGCTTATTCCAAAGCTTAGCTATTCTGACTTATGATCGGTTTAGGGGGAACATGTGTTTGTGTGGTGTGTTCGGGCCTCCAAACCCGAACCGCCTTAACTTAAGTTACTTGTCCGACTATAGGGACGGTAATGAGTGTTGTTGTTATTGTATAACGAGCTTATCATGAGACTGGCAACATTCTCTAGGCTCACCTGTGTATAAACAATGTTTGGGTCGGTTCCTAAGAGAACCATTCCCGCTATGTTATGTATTTTGTTTGTGATGCAATATCTATTGTGATGTTATGATGTACACGTTGAAACGTGCAAGTGTTGTTATGTGTTGTTATGTAGTGTATGTTAAATGTTGTAAAATGTGGAGTATGTGGATCATGGATATGAATCCCAGTTTGTGATGAGAGGCGTTTAAGGATAACCCGATTTAAGGGTAAGTGTCGTCTGTTAAGGAAGTAGCTCCATTAGAGGAGGAACACTCTAGGGATATTGAATACCTTGAGTGACTTATTAAGTAAGGGTATATTATCCGTTTGTTGAGCCCGTTGAGGCGAAATGATTATGTGTTGTGTGTTTACAGTTGCATGCATGATTTAAAAATAATCAACCGCATGCTAAGACGACAAATAGTTGTGCGTGGCCCGGTAGCATATGGGCTGCGGGATTACCATACCAGCAAAGGTGCTGAGCCCCTTGGGGACCACCCTTTCTCTTCTTTTCCTATTTCAGGTACAGAGAGCTGGAAGCCGTTCGAGAGTAGGACGGGGTAGCCATTGTACATGGGTATTCATTTAAGTGTATATATACAGTAGGTGTAGTAAGACCGAAATTATTGTCGGCATCAATTTATAAATACTCGGTATAGTTGAAAGGTGTATGTTGTTGTTGTTGTTAATGGAAAGGGATAATACTGTGTAATCGCTCGGGAATTTAGCCCATCAGACCGGTACAATGTGTATGTATTAGCCTTGTTAGCCACGTGGGTGGCTAACGGCGTGTAACAACAACGAGTTAAGTAATGTGATGAGGGTTGTTTTTCCGCTGCAGTTTATTGTAAGTGTGTTAATGTTGGATGGGGTGTTACAGATTCGACTGAATGGCCGGTTATGTATTCCAGAGTCCTCTCCTGATCTGAAGGAGAAGATACTCTAGGAGGCTCATTGCTCGTCCTTATCCGTCCACCCCGGTTCTTCGAAGATGTACAAGGACTTGAAGGTCCATTTCTGGTGGAGCGGGATGAAGAAGGACGTAGCCGAATACGTGGCTAGATGCTTGACCTGTCAGAAGGTTAAGTTTGAGCACAGGAGACCCGGCGGATTAGTGCAGTCCATGCATATTCCTTGCTGGAAGTTCGAGGACATCTCGATGGATTTCGTTGTCGGTCTCCCACCGACTAAGGGAGGACTGAACACGATTTGGATCATTGTAGATCGTCTTACGAAGGTGGTGAAGTTTGTTGTTATGAAGGATACCTGGAAGGTCCCGATGTTGGCGGACTTGTTCCAGAAGAAGGTGATCCGGCACCATGGTGTGCCAAAGACCATTGTGTCTGACAAGGACCCTCGATTTTTGTCTAGATTCTGGGGGCAAGTTCAGGAAGCCTTGGGTACGAAGCTGAAGCTCAATACGGCATTCCATCCACAGACCGACGGTCAGAGTGAGAGGACCATCCAGACACTGGAGGACATGCTGAGAGCATGTGCCTTGGATTTTCAGGGGAGCTGGTTAGAGCGCCTACATTTGATAGAGTTCGCCTACCACAATAGCTAACACTCCTCAATACAGATGCCACCGTTCCAGGCACTTTACGGTAGACCGTGTAGGACTCCTTTATGCTGGGATGAGGCCAGCGAGACTACGCTTCTAGGACCTGAGTACCTATAGCAGATCAAGGAGGATGTCCTACAGTTTCGTAGGAATATGAAGGCAGCCCAAGACCGGCATAAATCATATGCAGACACCAGGAGGAGAGACATTGAGTTCACTACCAAGGACATGGTATTCCTCAGAGTGTCACCCATGAAGGGGATCTTCCGGTTCGGGCAGAAGGGCAAGCTGAGCCCGAAGTATGTTGGGCCTTATGAGATAAGGGAGCGAGTGGGCCCATTAGCCTACAGATTGGATTTGCCAGCAGAGCTCGGGAGGGTGCACGACGTCTTTCACGTTTCACAGTTGAAGAGGTATGTGCCCCATCCATCGCACATTCTACAGCGAGAGACTTTAGAGTTGGACCCCGCTCTACGATATGAAGAAGTACCACTCCACATCCTCGATACGAAGACGAGGCAGACTAGGAACAAGACCGTTAGCATGGTCAAGGTTCTCTGGTCGAACCATGAGGTGGAGGAGGCTACATGGGAGTTAGAAGACTCCATGAGAGCGAAGTATCCAGCACGATTCGAGTAGTGGTTATGATACTTATACGGGTTCGTGGTCAAACCCTTTTTAAGGGGGGTAAACGCCACTTGGCTTGCGCATATGTTATGCATTAGGTCTTGTTTTTGTGGTGTGTTTTGGTGGTATGCTGCGTCATACATGTTTGATTGGATGATTGTATGTTTGATACATCATATGTATGTGCCTTAGTGCACCTTTTTGAATATATATATATATATAAAGTACCGCTTAGTACTTCTGTTGGTAAGTGTGATGTGCTCCTTGTTTAGTGCTGTGATATGAATGAGTTTATGCCATGAGTTTTGACTACTTGATATGTGTTGTATCAATTATGATACATATAGACTATGTCTAAACCTAGTGGGAGTTACTCCCTAGTGATGGTCTGTTTTGATTGCTTAGTGGAACTGGATTCCTTAGGTGAACTTAAGATGAGTAAGGACTTCGGGACGAAGCCTTTTTAAGGGGGGTAGATTGAAATACCCCAAAACTTAAAAACTTAATTCAATGATCTATTAATGATCTATGAAGGTTAATAATCATCTTAGTACCATTGGGGAACAATCTAAAGATCTCAACAAGGCAAAACATGCCTTAAGATCGGTAAAGCCAAAAATGTGCTTTAAGACACCATAGAGATTGTATGACCTAAATTAGGATCCAAAGTGGATTCCTAAGTATTATAATTAAGTAATGAACACTATAAAACTATTCTCAAAGGAAACCAAGCTCAAAAACATGTTCTAACATAAGTTGTGCTTTAAAACTCCTTAAAGCACGTTTTTGAGAAAATTGACTTTCTTAGTGGGTTTTGAGTGGAGTTAGGCATTGGATTAGACCTTGTTATACTAATGTACTATAATGTACCACATTAGAAGGTCTAATTCCAAGATTTTCAAAAAAATCACAAATATGGCATTCATTTGTGAATAGTAACCGAAATAGTGCATTTTTAAGCAATATTGACCAAGTCATGTCAATGGTCAAGACTTGACCCATTCCTATCCTAAATGAGGCGGCAGAATTAAGGGTGGAGGACAGAACATTAACCTTTAACTAGAATATCTAGCCAATTTGGTGAATCACCACTTTACTATTCCATTTAATATTTTTTATTCCTTAAAACACAAATTCTTTCTTTCTCTTTCCTCTTGTCCCATTCCAGCCGAGTACCCAGCAGTTCCTAAAGCTCTCAAGCTGTGTTCTGGAGTATTCAATGCAAATCTAACTTATTTCCACCTAAGGTAATGGTTTAAGGCATATTTTAGCTCTTTTTCTTCATCTCTTCATAACCTACACATGGAACTAATAATCTATCACCTTCCATGGCTTAATCTCAGTATTTTAACCCTTGAACAAGAGCTATTCTCGGCTGAAGAAACCCTTGGGACCAAGGTGGTCAAAATTTCCATTATAAGGTAAAAACATACCTTAAGGAGTTTCCTTCTTCATCCGGTTTTCTTGGTCTGTTTTATATGAGTTTATATACTCATAATCTTCATATTTTCATGTTGGTTCAGTGTGTTAACCACTTGGAGCAAGAGTAGCCGAAAACCAAGAGAAAATTCATTCTTTAAGGCATTTTTCCAAGGTAAAATCTATTACCATAGCACCTTGCTGTTGTCTAGCTATTCCCCATGTTTTTATGGCGAATTTAACACCATATTGTGTTCTTTATTCAGGCTGAAACCATCTTGACACTACCTTTCCTTTCTAAGGTGATTTTTGCCTTAAATCTTACATTAAATTGTTCCTTATGGTTAGCTCATGCTTGGAGTGTAACCATATCTTATTTTGGTGTATTAAACATGTTAAAGTGCTGGGTTGAATTTTCCTCCAAGCTGCCGAGAGGGTATTAGGTCATTAGCACCTAAATCAAGGTATAAATACCTTAAACTTATGTTATTATGATTTTTCAGCTCATATAATATATGTGCCATGAGAGGAGTTATTTAAATGGGTGATTTTAACCTAAGTATGGGAAAAAATGACTTAGATGAATTAAGCTAGTCATTTAAGTGATTTAATTAACATAAGGGTCAAATTATGACATTATGTGGAAGAATAATTAATGTTGGAATAAGGCTGAGAGTTTATAGTAAATTTTATGCTATTTATGTGTAATTTTATTTTATAAAGCAAAGTTGTAATAAGGCCATGCCATTAGGCCATTTTAATTTAAGTTTGAAGCTTATTTAATTTAATTTATGCTTATAGCATTAAGTTTGGGGTCAAACGGTAATTACTAGTAATATATAAAGTCGTGGGCATAAATAAAAGGAATTTAGGGTTTTTAAATGAATTTAAATAAAAATTATAACATTTTATAAAGTTTTGTGTCAAAATTGTAAAAATAAGAAAGTATAGGGTATAGGTAGTAATTACCGAGAGTTTGGGTCCAAATTGGAATTAGAAGTCAAAGTTGACTATATAGGAGACTTTGACCAAGTGTGGAGAGTTTATGGAATTAAAATACTACCTTATGTTAAGTTAGTTATTAAATTGTAAAAGATTTATAAGAGTTGTGGTGATATTGCAATTTCTAAAACTTAAGGGTACCAAATAGGGTTTAGAACAGACCTTGGGTGTAACGCCCCTACTTACAATAAACACAGCGGAATATAAAATCTCTATTGGCGTTTACAGACCATCGGGTTCCAAACACCCGGCACCAAACCTCACCAATTACAACTTATAAAATTACAAAAGCTACGGTCTGAACTCGAGAAAAACAACATAAACATAACTACTAGTAAAATAGAATAACTCTCCACAATTCCTAATTCCCATCCCAATCACTCATGTTCTTCGTGGCCACCTGTATAAACAATTTATACCTGCAAGATTAAACCAAGCAGCCCACCCCGGGAGGGGTGAGTCAGTTCCCTGGAATGGAACTGGTACAATTCTCCAAAACAATCTTTAAAACATAACTCTTCAAAATAAACAGTAACTTGAAATTAATATCTTGAAAGTAATTCAGGGAAACAACGCACTTTAAAATCACCAAGCCAAAGATAACAAGTTAAGGATAAAGATAAATAATAGAAAGGTAAAGTTAGTCAAACAAAACCACACCATGTGCATCCAATGCCTTAGTTAAACCCAATTCCCGTTAGGAGTAGAAAGACTCAGATAGTCACAAAGGACTAGGAATGATAAGATAGATCCAAGAACCAATAACTCAAGAGTGGAATAATTCAACTGGGAGAGATGGCCCCCACCGCCAAGTATGTCCTTTTAGGACAGGGGATATACAGCCCCTCACTGTCTACAACGTCCCTTTTGGGATAGGGGATATACAGCCCCTCACTGTCTACTACGTCCCTTTTGGGACAGGGGATATACAGCCTCTCACTGTCTACCACGTCCCTTTTGGGACAGGGGATATACAGCCCCTCACTGTTACCATTGAAGACGTGCGCACGTCGAAACCTCAAGAACCAGCTCATGGATGAAACGATATCCAGAGTCAATAGAAGAATTTACCAAAATTGACCTTTTCCAAATTCCCACCAGAACACTAACTACCCAGAGCAATACCAAAACACTCAGTCCTACAGAGTGCAGAAGCATAAACCCTAAGCAGTCAAAGTCTAATGGAACAACCAAATAGAAGGAACCAATACCCATGTGAGTTTCACATTCAAGGCTCAGTTAGTCACACAGTCTGAGTTAGTCACACTACCATTTCCTTTTAGAAATTCCTCTTAAACTCAGCTAGCGTTTTTCGAAAACGTCACATAAGTCAATCAGCAAAAGTATCGGAGTACGAGAAATCATACCTGGTCAACGCTATAGCAGTTCTAGTAAACTCGTGCAAACATTCAACAATTCTCTGAGGAACATTGAAGATAATTTACTATCAATAACATGTACCCTAAGTTAAACTCAAATAAATTCCTCTCTCTTATTTCCAAATCTCAATTATCTTATAAGCCCTCGCTTAAATGTTATGTATAACCTTTGACTTATTTCAGAAGGTTGTATAGCCCAAGGTTGTAGGATCAAGGAATGTATTTTATTAACACCTGCTAACTGTCCACTCCTATCCACTTTATTCATATTTAACCACAATCCTCACATTCAAGAATTTTAAGACCTTTATATCATAGATGTGTTTATATTATATAATTAAATCTAAGTGAAATACCCTAAACCTTAGTATATTGTTTAAACATTAAAATATGGTATATTAAGACTAAAAAGAGTCTTAGAAACATTGGAGAACAATTTAAACCATAGAAAACACAAATAAATACCTTAAGGTCAATAAAGGCTAAAATGTGCTCTAAGCTTGGGATAAGCTTGGTTAAGACCTAATGAGCTTTCCAAGACCTTATTTATATATTAATGAACATGTTAAACCAATTACCAAAGAAAGCCAAGCTTGAAAACAAGTTAAAACACAAAATGTTCTTTAAGGAGTCTTAAAGCACGTTTTTGAAAAATTGTCTTGTAAATGAGCTTTGAGTGGCTAAATGTCCATCATTACTCTTTAATTAACATGTGTACTACTTAGTATCACATTAGGAAGTCTAAGTAAATGGGAAATCAAAAATTTCACAACAATGTGCCTTGTTTTTGTGAATAGTAACTAAAATAAGCTAGTTTATAACATAAGTCTATATAAGTAAGTTAAGTGGTCAACAAAGACTAAAACACCCCTAGATGACTAATGGGGGCCGGTTTTTATAAGGGGTGAGTCATTCCCCTTGTTAATTTGATAAGATAAAAATTTGATAAAGCAAATCACTATTTACTTTAACATAAATATCTCTTAAAACCTACCTTTTACTTACCTTCTTCACTTTCTTCATTTCCTTCATGTTCCCACGTCTCCAACCTCTCTTCCTCCTCCCTCCATCGGTTTGCAGCAGCTCTCACACCATTCTCCATCTTTGACCACTTATATCTCCTAGCTCTCCTTACCAAATCAAAAACAAAGACCACCATTCTCTTAGTCTCATCAAGCTCTTCAACCTTGTCTTCTCAAAATTCCAAGAGCTCCATTTTGGTGCCAAGAGGAATCTTCATGGGAGGAGCTTGAGCTCATCTTTTCACATATTATTGTTCTCCTTTTTACTTCTAGGTAAGGAAACTCAAATAAAAACTCCATTTCCTTCTTGTTTGATGTTGACCGAGGATCACCGGTGATGGTGTCCTTTATATTGCTTTGTTCTAGCTTCATTTGAATCTTCCAAGGGCTTGGTGGAGTCATCTCTTGCTACATATCCAAACTCTCTTTCATATCCAAGGTAAAACAATCATCTAAATGTTCTAAGACATAATATGTATCTAGGGTTTTCAAGGAGATGAAATATAAAGCTTGTATACTCATTTCATTATTTGTATATTGTTTAGAAGTTGACAATCAATCAAACACCCTTACCGATTTTAAACAAGGAAACAAGAAAGAAGTTTGTGAGGAAAAAAGGTAAATATGCTAACCTAATGTAGTTTAATGTCTTAGGAGAAATGAGCTTATATTGCTTATTAAAACTATATAAGGAGCCAATGGTGAATGACTTAGTAAAATGTTCTCAAGGAGACTAGTAAAAGGGCATATGTGTTGTTGAGTGTAATTGCAGGTCAAAGGCAAATATATTGTGGAAATTCAGTGTTTAAGGTTTATGCATCTTAAGGGCCTAAGAGCCATGCTATTTAAGGGCCTAAGTGCCAAGCAATTTAAATTATGCACTATGTTGTGATGTAGTGTTAAATGAGTGAAGTTTTGTGTACAAGAATGTTCTTGATGGATTTTAGTGTTCTTGATTGTTTAATGGTGAAAACAATGTGTTTTGGCTTAGTAATGTTCTAGGAGAGTTCATGTCAAAATTTAGGTAATGTACAAGAAGTTCCAAGTGTTTAAACAAGATTTGGTGAACTAGGAAGTGTTAGAAATGTTTAGGTGTTTTACTAGAGGAGAAGTAATGTCTTAGGTGTTCTAGGAAACAAAAAGGACTTAGACATCAACTAGAAGTTTAGGTTGTTAAGAAAAGGTGCTTGGGAGATGATGTTAGTGAGGAGAAAGCATTTTGGGATAGTGATTATCATAGGTGAGAAACACCATTTTGAAACCTTGTAAGAAATGTTACAAGTGTTGATGAATTTTAAGAGAAAATTGAGTAACAAGTTAGACAAGGAACTAGGTGTGTTTAAGATGATATTTTGGCATTAGAATATACCTAAGATCATTTGGGAAGTTTATACATTTAATGGGTAAGGAGAACCATTGCAACAAGACTTAGAAAATGTTCAAAATGTAAATCTATAGCAGTGGTCCGGGACTTAGGTCTTGGATAATGTCCCGGACCATGCATTTAAAAGGGCCAAGGATTCTTACACAGCCTTGGTCCGGTACTTAGGTTATGTAAGAAGTACCGGACCACCCCCTGATTTACCCCCGAGAGAATTTGCTTATATTGGTCCGGGACCTAGGACCCGTATGAAGTCCCGGACCACCCCATAAAAACAACCCGAGAGATTTTGCCTACATTGGTCCGGGACATAGGACCTGTATGGAGTCCCTGACCACTACCTGAAAACAGCCCGAGAGTCTTACGATGACACGGTCCGGGACCTTAATTGGGGACCAAGTCCCGGACCACTTTAAAGGTTGAATTTAAGATTAAATAATGATGTCTAATGATGGGGATTAGTAAGTAATGATGTTATAAGTTTGTCTAAGGCATGTCAGGTGTGTATAATGACAATTTAGAAGGTGAAAAGTTATAATAAAATGTGAAAATAAAAAAACTAGAAATGTAAAGTAATAAGTTATCGACGGACTAGTACGTTAAATTAACCGACGTTACTAAATGTGTATAGGATTCTCCAACGGAGGAAACCAGTCGAAGCAAGGACCAAGGTATGGTTTTCTTACAGTCTGTTGCCTACCGGTTTACACCGGCTTGTGTGTTGTTTGTTTTTTTGTGTGTTTATGACCTTATAAGACTTAAGTCATCTAATGAGTTTACTTTTGTTAAATATTATTGTATTGTTAAGTGTGACTCCATTCCCTTGTGTGTGTCTAACAAGACTTAACCACTTGTATGTGATTGTTGTTGAGTTTGATGTTGAACTTCTAACAAGTGCTAACGGGGGAGTGAGGCGTCCGGTCTGTTCCGGCCACGCGTGTGAGTATGGGAGTCGATGTCATAACCGGTTCGATTCTCTTTGTATGTTATGGTTGTTCTTCCTTTTTGGTTTCCAACCTTCCCTTTAGCTTAACCAAGGCTATTTTACTGACTCACGTCGGGCCACAGGGGCATACTATGTTTTGTTCGGTGTGCTTGGGTCACTATATCCGAGGCACCTTGTGTTAAGTTAATCGTTCAATCTAACAGGACGGTAACGAGTTATGTAACGAGCCTAGCATGAGTTTGGCAACATTCTCTAAGCTCTCAATGGGAACTAATTGTGTTGGTTCGCTTCCTAACAAGATTCGTTCTTGTATGTTATGTGTGATGTTGTATGCAATACTCTTGCTATGATATATATATATGTTGTATGTTTAAAATGAATGCCATGTCATCATGACAATTAGTTGCGCGTATCCCGGTAGCCGATGGGCTGCGCGTTAACCATACCAGCCAAGGGTTGCTGACCCCCTCGGGGGCTCCATATTTTTACTGCAGGATGAGGATCGAGGAAGCGGAATGGCTATAGAGTTTAGCCTGCAGAAATACTTTTGGTTATTTTGGATGTTGTGCCCGGGATGCGCCTGTGCTCCCGTGGCGTTATATTTCGGTACCGTTTGTATTACAGTGGCGGCCAGTGACAGTTTACGGTTATGGATGTAGTTACAAACTCGGTATTATGATTATGTATTAAAGGTTATTAGTTCTATGCTCGGGAGTCTGATCATCAGACCGATACGCTTGTATTTATTCTGCCTTGTTAACCACGTGGGTGGTTAACGGCGTTGTAGCACCGAACCGTTTAGTTATTGTTTAGTTGTTATTTCCGCTGTGATTTCGATTATTGTTAAGTGCGTAGTAGGGGTGTTACAAAAAGTGGTATCAGAGCGAAGTATCGCTCTGATGGCTAGAATACCGAGCTTAGGAATATACCGAGTTAGGAAACCTAACCATAGTTACCTAAGTGAACAGTTATGAAAAGGTTAACCAATGACTAAGTGCGGAGATACCTTATTGTCGGGAAGATGTTACAACCGTTGGACCGATAAGTGTGCAAGCACAGTGCTAATAAATGTTCGTGTGAATTCAGATGTCAGGGAGACCACGAGGTCGAGGCCGCGGACGCGGTACTGGTGATACCGGGAACCAGGGAGAGAACCCTACGGCGCAAGTCATGGCCGACGCTGTAGCGGCCGCCGTAGCCCAGATGGTCCCACAGTTGGTAGCTGTGATGCAGCAGCAGCAAGGCGATGTGGGTCAACAAGGGCCACAACCGCAACCACAGCCGCGCAAGATCAATTGGGTCAAGGCGTTGGTGGATTTGATACCCCCATCATTCAGTGGGGAGACCGACCCTAGTAAGCTAGAGGCGTACATCTCCGAGATGGAGACCGCTTTCGAGACCTTAGATGTTCCTGCTGGTGCCAAGGTTCGACTTACCGCTTACTACTTGAAGGGTTCGGCTCAGAGTTTGTGGAAACTGGTAAGGGAGGGTAGAGTTGGTGATCCTACCTTTCAGTGGAGGGAGTACACGGCCCTGCTGCGAGCCAAGTACTACACAATCCATGTGCAAGAGGCCAAGCGCCTAGAGCTCGACAACTTAAGGCAAGGGGATAAGATGACGGTTGATGAGTACTACACCGCTTTCATCGGACTTATCAATCTGCTGCCGGATCTGGGTTACTCAAACCGGATCTTAGTGAACCGTTTCTACAATGGATTGAGCTACCGCCTACGCTACGGTATGGGGCCAAGCGGGTATACTACTTTGCAGGTAATAAACTACAGTATAAATTGAATAAGTGTGTGCAGTGTGTCAATGTAATTATGAGTTTGAATTGCGGGGCATAACTAACACCCTAAATATAGGAGTGCTATCATGCCGCTGCAATTGTTGAGATCACCGTCCATCTGAGGGACGAGGAGAATGCGCTTAAGCGCAAGGCCACGAGCTGAGGGCCAAAGCCACACAAGGGCACGGGGGAGGAAAGACAGAAGAAGCCATACCCCAGTCCCAGAAAGGACAGCAAAGGGTGGCACAAGGGCCAGGCCCAGACCACCCAACTGCTGAGGAGCCTCTGCAGCTCACCTAGGCATATGCGGCCAAGCCCTTACGCTCTACCCACCCAAGGGTAATTAATAAAATTCGAATGCCAAATTTAGTGTGTGTTGCTATTTTGTGAAGTATGTACTAGTGTTGTGATGTGTTAGCAGCTAGACGGGCTCTGGACCGGAGAGCGCCGCTACTACTGTAAGTGGTTGTGTAAAACGGTAAGTGGTTTTTTGTACGTAACGCGAGACCACCCCGGCAAGGACATGCACAAGGGTAATGATGTGCAGTGCGATACTGCAAAAAGATGGGGCACCGCGACTACGAGTGCTGGCAGAACCCGAATAGTAGAAACTACAGGCCTAAGGGGTAGTGGAAGGGTAAGGCCACCGTGACCACCGACGGCCCGAAGACGGCGAATCAGCCACCCCCAGATCAGAGGTACACAGATTCCCAGAAGGGGAAGGGGTCGGGATCCGGCAAGGCCGCCCTGAATGTGGTGGACCGGTCTGAGGCACCAGGGCCCTCTACTAGACCATGTACCGCCTAAACTGTTGAATGAAATAAGTGATTGCATACCGCATTTCATGCATGTGTGTTAGCGAGTCTAAGTAAACAACCATGTAAGTAAACAGTTAAAGTATAATGTGAGAACACCTAATTAGGTAATTTGAAAACTTAGGAACCTTCAATATTTGCTATCCAATCCCACCCGCACCAAACCCTGAAGAAACCACCATCAGCATCACTGTAACACCCCAACATACAACAACATACTTAACATTAAACTGCAGCGGAAAATACACATCATCACATAACTTAACTCATCGGTGTTACACGCCGTTAACCACCCACGTGGCTAACAAGGCTAACTTTTACACAACTGTATCGGTCTGATGGACTAGATCCCCGAGCAACTACACATTACTGTCCCCTTTATCAACACCAACATTCATTATACAAATACCTTCCAACTGTACCGAGTATTTACAACTAATGCCGAGAACAATTTCGGTCTTACTACACCTACAGGTTACAAGTGATTACACCAATTACCCGTACGCAACAACTACCCCGTCCTACTCTCGAACGGCTCCAGCTCCTTGTACCTGAAATAGAAAAAGGAAAGAAAGGGTGGCCCCCCAGGGGCTCAGCACCTTTGCTGGTATGGTAATCCCGCAGCCCACATGCTACCGGGCCACGCACAACTATTTGTCGTCTTAGCATGCAGTTGATTACATTTAAATCAAGCATGTGAAACATAAACTCACAACGCGATACATTTCACCCCAATGGGCTTAACAAACATAACTCATTTACACTTAACCAATCACTCTTTGAGTTCTTCAACCCTATAGTATTTCTCCTCTAACGGAGCTATTACCTTAACAGACGACATTTACCCACTATCGGGTTTCCACAAACGTCCCTTTTACATACTAGGAATCATATCCATGATCCTCATATTTCACTTCTAAGCGACATATAACATCACATCACAATAACCTTGCAACATACAAATAACACATACATAACGGGTACGGATCTCTTAGGAACCGGCCCAAACATAGTTAATACACTGGTGAGCCCAGAGAATGATATCACCCCATGTTAAGCTCGTTATAACAAAACTCATTACCGCCCTAATAGTCGGACGAGTAACTTACCTAAAGATGGATCGGATTTAGTGACCCGAACACACCACACAAACACATGTTCCCCCTAAACCGATCGTAAGTCAGAATAGCTAAGCTTTGGGATAAGCTAATGGGAGATCATAACCCGTGATGGAAACAACCATAACAGAGAGAAGGGTAAAGCTAAAAAGGATACCCCTCCCAAACAACGCGCGACCGCCAAACCGGATTCCTCACTACTGTTAGTACATACTTACTTTAGAATATTAGTTAGAACCCCACTATGGAGTCTATCACACCTACAACATACAGTACCACAACTGGGTTAAACATACAAGGGAGATCCCTACATTCACATATACATATCACACAATTAACACACGCATAGCCGTGGTTAGTACGTCCCGTGGTTCGGGTCATTCACTCCGAATACCAAACTCTCATTTGATCCTAGACTCAGTCAACTAAGGTTAACACTTCCGAGGTTAAATGGTATCGAAGTTGTACACGCCACATATATGAATTACTGTAAACTCATTACATGTTTTATCTTACAACGTGGCAAACATACAGAAAAACACATTGGCATACAAGCCGGTGTAATCCGTTAGGACACAGGTTGCAAGAAAACCATACCTGTCGCCGGAGTCCACTCTACCATGTCCACTTACGTTCCTCGAACAACTCTCGAACAACTGGTACATTAAAGTTACCTTCATTAACATTGGGGTAATATGTTTGTGTAACGTCGAAAGACCATGATTCAACCCCGTTAACTAGTTAAATACCTTTGCATTTTTAACTTGTTTCACTTTCACATTTTACTACAACTTTTCAGCCACTTGGTTGTCTTTATGACACACCTAACATGTCCTTAACATCCTTATAACATCATTACTTATCAATCCCCATCAGTAGACATCATTTAAACACCTAAAAATCAAGTTTATTAGTGGTCCGGGACTTGGTCCCTAACTTAGGTCCCGGACCTATACTTAACTAAACTCTTGGTTTCTTTTAATAGGGTGGTCCGGGACTTCCCACTGGTCCTAAGTCCCGGACCATTCTAGACGAAAATCTCTCGGTAACTTTAAGGGGTTGGTCCGGGTCCTTGCACCAGACCCAAGTCCCGGACCTATCTCTATGTACAACTCACAACCTTTTTTGATATATGGTCCGGGATGTCATTCACACCCCAAGTCCCGGACCGAAACTACTGAACCGACGTACTCGCATTTTTTTCAAGTCTGCTGTAAGTTATTTACACCCATCAAATGTATAAACTTCCCAGTACACTCTTATACTCAAAACTTCACCATATATACACCACATAACAACATAGTGTACAATTTAAACTGCATAAATCTTAAACACTGAATTTCCCACAATATATTTGCCTTTGACCTGCAAAAACACAAAACAATACGTATGTCTTTTACTAGTCTCTTTGAGAACATTTTCTAAGTCATTTACCTTTGGCTCTTTAGGTAGTTTCAACAGACAACATACGTTCATTTTCCAAAGGAATTTTAAGCTACCTTTGGTTAACATAAAACATAGAGGAAACACCATTTTTCTTTAAGTTTCCTTACCTTGAAGCAAAGGAGAACAATAATACGTGAAGAGATGAACTCAAGCTCCTTCCATGGAGATTCCTCTTGGCACCAAAATGGAGCTCTTGAAGATTTGAAAGGACTAAGTTGAAGAGCTTGATGAGACTAAGAGATCGGTGGTCTTAGTTTTCGATTTGGATAACTGAGCTAGAAGTTACATGGATTTGAAGTTGTATATTGGTGCTGGTGCTGTACTATCGTGAAAGAGAGAAAAGAAGGGGATGGCTACGTGAGAAAGCAACAGCAAATGAAGAATGAAGAGAATGAGAAGAATTCACTGATTGAAGTTGCTTTTGAAGAAATTAATTAAGTAAAGCAAATAGTGCTTTTTCAATACTCACTGATTTGCTCACTTATTTGTTCAATCAGCAGCAAGGTGACGTCTCACCACATGCAAACCGGCCCCCATTTAAATATAAGGGGTTATGTAGTCTTTATTGCTCAATTAAATTACATATGTTAACATATGTTACAAACTAGCTTAATTTAGTTACTATTCACTTAAACAAGACACGTAGAAACGCAATTTTTACTTTCCCATTAATTTAAACTTCCAAATGTGATACTAAATAGTACACATGTTAATTAAAGAGTAATGATGGACATCTAGCCATTCAAAACTCATTTACACGACAGTTACTCAAAAACGTGCTTTTTTAAAGCTCCTTAAAGCACATTTTGTGTTTTAACTTGCTTCCAAGCTCAGTTTTCTTTGGTAATTGATTTAATAAGCTCATTAATATATAAGTAAGGTCTTGGTAAGTTCATTAAGCCTTAACCAAGATTATCCCAAGATTAGAGCATATTTTGCCCTTTATCGCCTTTAAGACATTTTACTGTATTTACTGTCTTTTAAATTGTTTACTAATGTTACTAAGACTCTTTTTAGTCTTAATAATTTATTATTTAATGTTTAAACAACTTATTAAGGTTTGGGGTATTTCAATCACCGACTTTCCAATGGAGCAATGCCAAGTCATCCAACCAGGTATGATACTCTTAAATGGATACCTGACACCGGAAGCACAAATCCACATTATCCGACGATGCGATGAACTGGGAGCAGCACCCGGAGGTTTCTATACACCCGAATACCTGAGCGGATCGAAGATGAAATTGAAGATGATGTGCATGGGTAAGGACTGGAACCCTTACACCAAGACATATCAAGAAGTGCGAGCTGAAGATGGAGCAATTGTACCAAGTATACCTAAGAAGTTCCTTGCGGTCGTTAACCACGCCGTGGGAATTTCTCAGCAAGTTGAATCAGATTCAATGCCAAGTGTTAAGGCGGATTTATGTATTGTGAACTTCTACCAGAAAGGTGGACGGTTAGGATTACACCAAGATAGGGACGAGTCACCCGAGTCTCTAAGTAAGGGAGTACCTGTGGCGTCTTGGTCCATTGGTGACACCGTAGTGTTTGTGTACGGCGAGCAGAAGCGTGCTGATCTCGCGAAGAAGCTAGTGTTGAAATCAGGAGATGTACTAATCATGGGTGGGCAGTCAAGGATGCTATATCATGGCATCAAGAAGATCAAACTGAATACCGCACCATCGACAGTGATCAATGCCACACACATGAAACCCGGACGTTTGAATTTGACCTTGAGACAGTTTTAAAGCCTTGTATAATCATGTAATGCGTTAAACTAGTGTATGTTAAGGATGTTGTATGTGTTAGTTATGTCAACAGTGTAAACCAACGAATGTTGTAAGAAGAGTGTGTTAATGAATAAAGTGGAGTTGTTTGAAGTATGTCAACCATGTTGTTACCAAATGCTTATTAGTTTGCCAATGAATTAGGCTGTGCACTCGGAACGGGAGGTATACTGAGTGTCTGCAATGAGGCAGATGTCGGCAGGAGTGGCACAATCCTCACCGGTACCTTTCCAGTCAATGGCGTGGACGCTTCGATCTTGTTCGACTCCGGAGCCTCACACACATTTATTTCCCTATCTTTTGCGAAGAGGCTTGGGTTAGATGGTGATGAGATGCCAGATTTTCTAGTCACTCTCCCGTCGAAAGAGCGGATCAGGTGTACCCGCTACCACCGAGATGTTATTATACGAATCAGAGACGAAGAGTTTCCAGACGACTTGATAGAGTTCGAGGGACTTGGTTTTGATGTGATCATCGGGATGAACTGGTTGGAGCGGTACAGGGGCAGAATCCTGTGTGCCGAGCATCGTCTGCTTCTTTGGAGTCCGTCTGGGGTTACTATATCTTACCGCTAGAGGCCCAGGGAGCCTTCGACTCAGATCATCACCGTCATGGCCATGTATCGTGAGTTACGATGAGGGAATGATGTATACCTCTGCTATGTCCAGGACATAGAGAGAGACCCAGAGTTTAGTCCTGATGTGCCGGTAGTGTCGGAGTTTCCTGATGTATTTCCCAAGGAACTGCCAGGCATGCCGCCAGCACGGGAAGTTGAGTTTGAGATTGATTTGGTTCCGGGCACCGGACCAATTGCGAAGGCGCCCTATCGTATGGCTCCAGCAGAGATGACAGAGCTCAAGGAGCAGCTGAGAGACCTACTCGACAAGGGGTTTATCCGCCCTAGCATTTCACCATGGGGAGCGCCGGTCCTCTTCGTGAAGAAGAAGGACGGTAGCCTCCGCCTGTGTATTGACTATCGAGAGCTGAATGCAGTTACGGTGAAGAACCGTTACCCTTTACCACGCATTGACGACCTATTTGATCAGTTGAGAGGAGCATCAGTATTCTCCAAGATAGATCTACGATCCGGATACCATCAGATTGCCATCCGTGACAGTGACATTGAGAAGACCGCATTCAGAACCAGATAAGGACATTATGAGTTTACGGTTATGTCATTTGGTTTATCCAATGCACCAGCCAAGTTCATGGACTTTATGAACCGCTTGTTCCAAGATCAGTTGGACAAGTCAGTGGTAGTCTTCATCGATGATATACTTGTGTATTCGAAATCCAAGGGTGAGCATGAAAGCCACCTGAGAAGTGTGTTGCAAACATTGAGAAAGAATCAGTTGTATGCTAAATTTTCAAAGTGTGAATTTTGGTTGAACCAAGTATCCTTTCTTGGACATGTGATTTCTGAAGCCGGGATCGCTGTTGATCCGGCAAAGATTGATGCAGTGCGCACCTGGCCTAGGCCGAAGACAGTTACTGACATTCGGAGCTTCCTCGGTCTGGCAGGATATTATAGGAGATTTATGAAGGACTTCTCCAGTGTCTCGAAACCGATGACTTCCTTGATGAAGAAGGATGCTCCATTCGAGTGGACAAATGACTGCGAGAGTTATTTTCAGAGTCTCAAGGATGCTCTGACATCTGCACCATTCCTGACTTTACCAGACGGTCCAGATGGTTTTGAGGTCTATTGCGACGCATCAGGCAGAGGTATGGGTTGTGTGTTGATGCAACACGGGAAGGTCGTAGCCTACGCCTCCCGACAGCTAAAGAAGCATGAATAAAACTACCCTACCCATGACTTAGAATTGGGTGCCATTGTCTTCGCATTGAAGATATGGCGACATCACTTGTATGGGGTAAGTGTGACAATTTATTCTGACCACAAGAGTCTAAAGTACTTGTTCACTCAGAAGGAGTTGAACATGAGACAAAGAAGGTGGGTCGAGTTTCTAAACGACTCGACATCACATCTCAGTATAAAGATGTAAGGCAAATGTGGTAGCTGACGCATTGAGTCGCCAACCACACTCTCTCCATTCGCTAGTCTCTCATACTAGCTTGGTTGAAGAGGTACGGAGTGCTCAGATGACGGATCAGTATATGTTGGAGATTAGACAGAAGCTTATTGATGGCACATTCGAGGGTCAAAGTACGACTTCCGGCTCCATGATGATGACCTGATTAGGCTGAATGGCCGTGTAACACCCTGGATTTTACCTCCAAACATAGCTTGAAAATACAAACCTAATGGCGCAAACGGCATCGAAAACGGACTTCAAACGAGTCCTAGGAGGGCAAAACACGTTAGTCCGAACTTGTGTCCGGACATGGAAAGTTCGGACACAAGCCGAAGAGAAATAGACTGCGAAAAACAAAAAGTCCGAACTTGTGTCCGGACTTTGAAGTTCGGACACAAGTCGAGAGTTAAAAGGGTTAAAACCAAAGGCGTCCGAACTTATGTCCGGACTTTGATGTTCGGACACAAGTAAGTTTGAAAAGTCCGAGAAACTAACGTGGCGTGTCCGAACATTGGTCCGAGCTTACAAGTTCGGACCTAAGTCGAGACTTGTAAGTCGAACTCGTCCTCGCATGCTGTCCGAACTTTGAAGTTCGGACAGAAGGTCGGACACCACCAAACAGAGAAAACTTCTTAAGCTCTTCGGGGCCTGTCCGAACATGGATGTCCGGACGGACGTTCGGACAGGTCCCTGTATGCAGTTAAAACAGCAGAACAGAGACTAAAAATAAACCAAAACTTATACAAACCCACATTAAGATCAGTATGAAAGGAACATGAGGATTAAACAACACTTATACCATAGATAATAGCGGAAGACTTTCTCAAATCCAAGGTGCTACCGCCACATCCAAACCCTTGGATGCTCAGGCTATAAATCACAAAACATCACAAAACATTAACCCAATATCATAAACCATTGTGCAGAAACTTAAACTGTAATCGTCAACTGAACATTATTAAGGAATCCAAAACGATGTGCTCCAAAACTTATAAAACAACCAAAGTCTCAAAACAACTCAATTTCCTAATACTAGGTCGTAGCGCATTCCCCATTTCCCCAAGTCAGCAATCGGTACCTGCGATCAGAAACAACAATAAAAGCACGAAGGGATCGCGCAAATCAGTGAAACTGAGTAATTCCATCTCATCACGTAAAATACATTTTCCAAAATCCCTTTGAATTTGATAAGCGAAACATTCGAGTTGTAAACCAGTAAACCATTCGGGGAGTCTTCAACTGGAGTATCCATAAAACAACCAACAGTCACAGCGGACCGAAATATCAAATACCCTCACCCTAAGTCCTTAAGTGTGCACGCCCCCTATGAATCATCAGTCCATAGAGTAGATCATAGAGCTTAACTGCAGTCATTGTATGCAGCGCAAATATATATAAACAATTCAGTGTAATCAATTCATGCTCACGGTGCAGAGAACCAACATGGTGAGTCAGGGAGCACCACGAACCCCAAAGTAATCAGATACCAGTGAAGAACTCCCAAAACAAAACCATCATCAAACTCACAGTGAAGTTTCTCAAAACACCATTCGCGACAGAAGGCAATCCACAACCAAAACCAACAATGAGCACAGAATTTACCTGATTGCTCTCTCGACTCAGGAAGACACCCAACAGATTCACCAATGACGTTCGCCGTCGACACCAACGTCTAGGTTAGAACAAATCACAATCAGCAGACCTCAAACACAAATGAATAAACCACACTCAAACTATGCTACTACTTTACCCGTTAGATTCTAGTTGGCACCAGGGAAGGGTTCTGATCAACACCAGCAGGAGCGTGAATTGAGAGTTGGGAAAGAAGAGTAATAGCGGCGTGAAGAATGAAGAACGATCAATAAGATCGTGGTTTAAATAAGTAAATCAGAGAATTAGGGATTATCAATATAAGTTAAATAAACTGTATTTTGTAAAGACGTAGAGGAATTAATTTAAATCTTGTAAACAATTTTAAAGGAACACCTAATAACTAATAGTGTAATTACTTTCTAAATACATTGACGTTGAGAAACCTCAGGAGGAAGAAACAAAACAACCCGTTAATAAATAAAGACATAATCCTTTAATTCAAATAGAAAAGAGATTTATTTGACTGTTGCAGAAGATAAGGATGAGGAGTAAAATATCTTAGAAGTTAATTAGTAAACAAATACTAGTAAGGAAATAAATCAGAAATAGATCAATATAGATAAATAGTTTAAGGGCTATGTGGAAAGAAAGCAATTACGTTTAAAAAGATGAGTCACCAAACCGATAACAATTACTGGGAGAGAAATAAAAGAGTCAAATAAACAACAAATATATTAAATAGCCAAACTGGAATTGAACTCCGGATATTTAAAATTAACAAGCTAGAAAGAAGATTCTAGATTGGTATTTTAGGATTTAAATCACCTAACGAATTTAGAAGAAAGATTTAGAAATATGACTAACAGTCACCATAGCAAAACGTTACAATGAATTGTGAACATTAAAAGGAGAAGGTAGATTGTTAAATTCCCTGGGCCATCTTAACGCTAATCCCGGACCTATTATTCACCTTATATACTATAGTATTCTTATCTTGGAAATTCCCGGGTATTTCAGGCCGACTGTGTATTCCGAGGAGTAGCGCTGAGCTGAAGGAGCGCATACTGAGTGAATCCCACTGTTCTACGACTTCGATTCACCCCGGAGCTTCAAAAATGTATAAGGGTATGAAACGTTATTTTTGGTGGACTGGAATGAAGAAGGATGTGAACGATTATGTGTTGAGGTGTCTCACTTGTCAGAAGGTCAAGTTTGAGCACCGACGGCCTGGTGGTATGGTACAGCCAATGCCAGTGCCTGAGTGGAAGTTCCATGACATTTCTATGGACTTCGTAGTAGGGCTTCCGCCTACAAGGGGAGGTCTGAATATGATTTGGGTTGTTGTTGACCGACTGACCAAGGTGGCCCGATTCATTCCGATGAAGGACACTTGGAAAGTGGCAAGACTTGCAGAGCTCTTTGATAGAGAGATTGTTCGGCACCATGGGGTACCGAAGACTATCGTGTCTGATAGGGATACCAGATTCCTTTCGAGGTACTGGAAATCCACATGGGAAGCGCTTGGTACCGAGATGAAGCTAAGTACAGTGTTCCACCCACAGACAGATGGTCAGAGTGAGCGCACTATCCAGACACTTGAGGATATGTTACGTGCATGTGCACTTGATTTTCAGACCAGCTGGATTGACAAGTTACATCTGATCGAGTTTAGCTACAACAACAGTTACCATGCTTCGATCAAGATGTCTCCCTTCCAGGCATTATACGGTAGACCATGCGCCGCACGCCATTATGCTAGGATGAGTCGAGTGAGACAGTCATTATAGGACCAGAGTATCTGGAACAAGTTCAAGCAGAGGTACGACAGATCCGGGCTAACATGAAGTCAGCTCAGGATAGGCAGAAATCATACCCCGATGTGCGCAGACGTGACCTGGAGTTCGCTGTGGGTGATCAGGTATTTCTGAGAGTATCCCCCATGAAGGGAGTGTTTCGTTTTGGCCAGAAAGGCAAGTTGAGCCCGAAATATGTGGGGCCATATGTTGTGACGGAGTGGATCGACCCGGTAGCTTACAGACTTGATTTACTCGCCGAGCTGGGCAAGGTACATGATGTATTTCATGTGTCCCAGTTGAAGAAATATATGTCTCATCCGTCTCATGTACTTCAGCCTGAAAAGCTAACCTTAGAGCCGACCATGCGATCAGTGGAGACTCCGGTACGGATTCTAGATACTAAGACTCGAGACACTCGCCATAAGTCTGTAAGACTGGTGAAGGTTCTCTGGTCTAACCAGGACGTTGAGGAGGCCACTTGGGAGCTGGAAGATAAGATGAAGGCAAAGTACCCGTCGTTGTTTACTTCTTAGTATTTATATGTATAGGGTACAGGGCGTACCCCTATTTAAGGGGGGTAGAGCCGTTTCAGTTATGTGTGTGTGCGACATGTATTTATATACATTGTCTATGTTATGTTATCATCTTGTTATGTTGCAGACCGTTATGTCTGAATGATGTTGTGTTGTTGGACCTTGTGTCTGATGCTATGTAAGTATGTTGTTAATGTTGTTATGGAAGCATTGTTTATATGTGTTCCCGTGTTCTAATATTTAAGATATGTGGGAAGTATGAAATTTCGGGACAAAGTTCTTTTAAGGGGGGTAGATTGAAATACCCTAAACCTTAGTATATTATTTAAACATTAAAATATGGTATATTAAGACTAAAAAGAGTCTTAGAAACATTGGACAACAATTTAAACCATAGAAAACACAAATAAATACCTTAATGGTCCAATAGGCTAAATGTGCTCTAAGCTTGGGATAAGCTTGGTTAAGACCTAATGAGCTTACCAAGACCATATTTATATATTAATGAACATGTTAAACCAATTACCAAGGAAAAACAAGCTTGAAAACAAGTTAAAACACAAAATGTGCTTTAAGGAGTCTTAAAGCACGTTTTTGAAAAATTGTCTTGTAAATGAGCTTTGAGTGGCTAAATGTCCATCATTACTCTTTAATTAACATGTGTACTACTTAGTATCACATTAGGAAGTCTAAGTCAATCGGAAATCAAAAATTTCACAACAATGTGCCTTGTTTTTGTGAATAGTAACTAAAATAAGCTAGTTTATAACATAAGTCTATATAAGTAAGTTAAGTGGTCAACAAAGACTAAAACACCCCTAGATGACTAATGGGGGCCGGTTTTTTATAAGGGGTGAGTCATTCCCCTTGTTAATTTGATAAGATAGAAATTTGATAAAGCAAATCACTATTTACTTTAACATAAATATCTCTTAAAACCTACCTTTTACTTACCTTCTTCACTTTCTTCATTTCCTTCATGTTCCCACGTCTCCAACCTCTCTTCCTCCTCTCTCCATCGGTTTGCAGCAGCTCTCACACCGTTCTCCATCTTTGACCACTTATATCTCCTAGCTCTCTTTACCAAATCAAAAACAAAGACCACCATTCTCTTAGTCTCATCAAGCTCTTCAACCTCGTCTTCTCAAAATTCCAAGAGCTCCATTTCGGTGCCAAGAGGAATCTCCATGGGAGGAGCTTGAGCTCATCTTTTCACATATTATTGTTCTCCTTTGCTTCTAGGTAAGGAAACTCAAATAAAAACTCAATTTCCTACTTGTTTGATGTTGACCGAGGATCACCATTGATGGTGTCCTTTATATTGCTTTGTTCTAGCTTCATTTGAATCTTCCAAGGGCTTGGTGGAGTCCTCTCTTGCTACATATCCAAACTCTCTTTCATATCCAAGGTAAAACAATCATCTAAATGTTCTAAGACAATATATGTATCTAGGGTTTTCAAGGAGATGAAATATAAAGCTTGTATACTCATTTCATTATTTGTATATTGTTTAGAAGTTGACAAGCAATCAAACACCCTTACCAATTTTAAATAAGGAAACAAGAAAGAAGTTTGTGAGGAAAAGAGGTAAATATGCTAACCTAATGTAGTTTAATGTCTTAGGAGAAATGAGCTTATATTGCTTATTAAAACTATCTAAGGAGCCAATGGTGAATGACTTAGTAAAATGTTCTCAAGGAGACTAGTAAAAGGGCATATGTGTTGTTGAGTGTAATTGCAGGTCAAAGGCAAATATATTGTGGAAATTCAGTGTTTAAGGTTTGTGCATCTTAAGGGCCTCAGAGCCATGCTATTTAAGGGCCTAGGTGCCAAGCAATTTAAATTATGCACTATATTGTGATGTAGTGTTAAATGAGTGAAGTTTTGTGTACAAGAATGTTCTTGATGGATTTTAGTGTTCTTGATAGTTTAATGGTGAAAACAATGTGTTTTGGCTTAGTAATGTTGTAAGAGAGTTCATGTCAAAATTTAGGTAATGTACAAGAAGTTCTAAGTGTTTAAACAAGATTTGGTGAACTAGGAAGTGTTAGAAATGTTTAGGTGTTTTACTAGAGGAGAAGTAATGTCTTAGGTGTTCTAGGAAACAAAAAGGACTTAGACATCAACTAGAAGTTTAGGTTGTTAAGAAAAGGTGCTGGGAGATGATGTTAGTGAGGAGAAAGCATTTTGGGATAGTGATTATCATAGGTGAGAAACACCATTTAGAAACCTTGTAAGAAATGTTACAAGTGTTGATGAATTTTAAGAGAAAATTGAGTAACAAGTTAGACAAGGAACTAGGTGTGTTTAAGATGATATTTTGGCATTAGAATATACCTAAGATCATTTGGGAAGTTTATACATTTAATGGGTAAGGAGAACCATTGCAACAAGACTTAGAAAATGTTCAAAATGTAAATCTGTAGCAGTGGTCCGGGACTTAGGTCTTGGACAATGTCCCGGACCATGCATTTAAAAGGGCCGACGATTCTTACACAGCCTTGGCCCGGTACTTAGGTTATGTAAGAAGTACCGGACCACCCCCTGATTTACCCCCGAGAGAATTTGCTTATATTGGTCCGGGACCTAGGACCCATATGAAGTCCCGGACCACCCCATAAAAACAACCCGAGAGTTTTTGCCTACATTGGTCCGGGACATAGGACCTGTATGGAGTCCCGGACCACTACTTGAAAGCAGCCCGAGAGTTTTACAATGACACGGTCCGGGACCTTAATTGGGGACCAAGTCCCGGACCACTTTAAAGGTTGAATTTAAGATTAAATAATGACGTCTAATGATGGGGATTAGTAAGTAATGATGTTATAAGTTTGTCTAAGGCATGTTAGGTGTGTATAATGACAATTTAGAAGGTGAAAAGTTATAATAAAATGTGAAAATAAAATAACTAGAAATGTAAAGTAATAAGTTATCGACAGACTAGTACGTTAAATTAACCGACATTACTAAATGTGTATAGGATTCTCCAACGGAGGAAACCAGTCGAAGAAAGGACCAAGGTATGGTTTTCTTGCAGTCTGTTGCCTACCGATTTACACCGGCTAGTGTGTTGTTTGTTTTTCTGTGTGTTTATGACCTTGTAAGACTTAAGTCATGTAATGAGTTTACTGTTGTTAAATATTATTGTATTGTTAAGTGTGACTCCATTCCCTTGTGTGCGTCTAACAAGACTTAACCACTTGTATGTGATTGTTGTTGAGTTCGATGTTGAACTTCTAACAAGTGCTAACGGGGGAGTGAGGAGTCCGGTCTATTCCGGCCACGCGTGTGAGTATGGGAGTCGATGTCATAACCGGTTCGATTCTCTTTTTATGTTATGGTTGTTCTTCCATTTTGGTTTCCAACCTTCCATTTAGCTTAACCAAGGCTATTTTACTGACTCACGTCGGGCCACAGGGGCATACTATGTTTTGTTTGGTGTGCTTGGGTCACTATATCCGAGGCACCTTGTGTTAAGTTAATCGTTCAATCTAACAGGACGGTAACGAGTTATGTAACGAGCCTAGCATGAGTTTGGCAACATTCTCTAGGCTCTCAATGGGAACTAATTGTGTTGGTTCGCTTCCTAACGGGATTCGTTCTTGTATGTTATGTGTGATGTTGTACGCAATACTCTTGCTATGATATATATATATATATGTTGTATGTTTAAAATGAATGCCATGTCATCATGACAATTAGTTGCGCATATCCCGGTAGCCGATGGGCTGCGCGTTAACCATACCAGCCAAGGGTTGCTGACCCCCTTGGGGGCTCCATATTTTTACTGCAGGATGAGGATCGAGGAAGCGGAATGGCTATAGAGTTTAGCCTGCAGAAATACTTTTGGTTATTTTGGATGTTGTGCCCGGGATGCGCCTGTGCTCCCGTGGCGTTATATTTCAGTACCGTTTGTATTACAGTGGCGGCAAGTGACAGTTTGTGGTGTACAGTTTACGGTTATGGATGTAGTTACAAACTCGGTATTATATTTATGTATTAAAGGTTATTAGTTCTATGCTCGGGAGTCTGATCATCAGACCGATACACTTGTATTTATTCTGCCTTGTTAACCACGTGGGTGGTTAACGGCGTTGTAGCACCGAACCGTTTAGTTATTGTTTAGTTGTTATTTCCGCTGCGATTTCGATTATTGTTAAGTGCGTAGTAGGGGTGTTACACTAAGAATTTCAATAATAATCTTAAGCTCAATACCTTTATTCTTAATTTAGAATAAACATTGTATTATGACCTATGATGGATTCATCTCAGAATACTAAACTATTATCTCACAATGTAAAGATTATGTATTTAAACAATATCTACTAGATAACCCATTATGATTAAGTCTTTCCCTTAACTTAATCAAGATCTACATCTTGTATATTGGAATCGTAGTGTTGTAGACACATTTTATTATAACTTAATTGAGCCACTAAACTCAATTATCATATCCTTAGTTCAGAATGACTTTCAATTATAACCGTCTAACAATCTTGTCACAAGATGTTGAATTACCTCTCACATTGAAATAACTATATTATTATTAACTTAGACTTATCGAACTCTTACATTTAGTATTCACAAGATATCTTATTTACTTTATCGTTCACTATACAATAAGGTGTTTTAAGATAACCTTTTATGTAACCTTGCTTACATTTAATTTCTTAAATGTTTTATTTTAGCACACATTCCCTCCATAGACTATGAATATTCCTTTTATACTAAACCTGTTATAACCCGTACAATTCATACCTTATGTTATATCAGTTGCAATGTTATTCTAAGTTGGATTATTTATTTCTTTGCTATCAGTTGGACTCCGGCGGTATTGTTTTATTTGTAGAGGGCAAGGAAGTCTTTCCATAAAACAATTAAGGTAATTGTTTTATTAAGTGAATAAGTAAAGGAATTATCTTATTATTCCTTTCCATTTAGCGATCATTATTTTCCCAATCAATCTGAATCGTGGGAACGTCTCTTCATCGTGCCTTCAGAGCGACAGTTTTGGCTCCTTCCTCCCTCTCTGCTCTCTCTCTCAATCTCTTCCTACGTTGTGAATTTTGGCTCTACCGCTGCAATCAGATTGGCGATCTTCGCTGTGGTGTGGTTCTCCCTTCGATTTCAGGTTTGAATTGCAGAATTGGGACTTCGTTGTTTTCTTCGTTTTTTTCAGTTTTTCTGATTGAGGGTTCTGAATGTGTTCGAATCAGTTGTCGTTGGCTGCCTTCGGATTGGGTTTCTGCTGCAGTACTACATCGGGTCTTGATTCAGGTTTGTGTTACAGTTTTCGAGGTTCTGAGTTTGGGGGTTTCCTTCTTCGTTTTCTGATTATAGATTTGACATTTTGGGAATCAGTTGCTGGGCGATCGGTGTCTGGTTGGTGGATTCGTTCGTGTTGCTGTGAACTGCTCAGATCGTCGGATTGTTACTGATTGTTGAGGTAGGTGGTTACTCGATTCAGTTTGGAAGTTCAGCCATGGGGTGTTGCAAGAGCGTTATCTGATTTTGTGTGTGATTCTATTAGCGTTTTGTTGTGATTTTTGGATGGCTAAACCCCCATGGTTTCCTGTTTTAATGTCTGATTTGGTGTGTGTGCTTAATTGGCAATTCGTGGTGTTGAATTGCGTTGTTTTTCTGCTCTGTTCGTCTTCTGAAATTTGCAGTTTTCGCACTGTCCGAACTTCTGTCCGAGCTTTGAAGTTCGGACAGTGCGTTTTGCCTTACTGATTTTCAAGTTCGGGGTATGTCCGAACATCTGTCCGAACATAGATGTTCGGACACACCCTCAGGTTTTCCTCTGATTTAAGTTCGACCTGTGTCCGAACTTCGACGTCCGGACACAAGGTCGGACCTTCCGCGTGTTTTCCCGTAAAACCTGTCCGAACATCCGTCCGAACTTGGATGTTCGGACATTCTGAATTCCTCTATCTGATTTCAACTCGACTTGTGTCCGAACATTGATGTCCGGACACAAGTTCGGACATTTGGCTTTCTCTGGTTTCTGAGTCTCGACTTGTGTCCGAACTTCGACGTCCGGACACAAGTTCGGACACCCCTCTGTTTTCAACATAACTTCTTCGTTTGAACTCCGATTTGAGTGCCGTCTGCGGCATTGGATTCCTTATGTTCTGTACTACTGATTTATGAGTGTTTTGGCATATTTAAATGCAACTTTGCTTCTGTTTAAGCAACCCTTCTGTTTTGGGACATTGCACATTGTTTCTGAGCCGTGAATGGCTGGGTCGAGCTATTCCGTGGTATACCATGTAGACGTCATTCTGAGTGTGGGTCATTCCCTTTCTGTTCTGTGGGGTTGACGAACCCTTTGGCTCTTTCGAGTCATTTCTGCGTTGCCGAGAGACCTGGTATGGTCTATGGGTCTCCGACCCTTCTGAGTGTGTGCATTGTGTTTTGTCCCCTTTCTGTTTAAGTGCTCCGACTGTTTCTGATATGGGAACCCCTTGAGTTCCACTCTGTTTCTGTTCTGAAAGCTTCTGGATATTGAGAATTGTGGATAAATGCTTATCTTCTCCTTCTTCTGTTTTCAATTGTTTTGAGCGACCTTGCTGATGACGGTCGCTGCTTACTGGGCATAGTTGTGTGCTCATTCCCCTACTTCTAACATTTTTGCAGATTGATCAGCGAGGATCATCTTAAGTTCTGGAGCTATAGCATTTAGCTTTTATGTTCATTCAGTTTGATACTTTGAGATGTTGTAGCCTTCGGGCCTTATACTTTTGACTTCTGTTTCTGACTCAGTTTCGTATTTGGGATTTTGGTATTTGTTCCGCTGTATTTGAGTACATTGGTTTACAATGTTTATGTAAACTTGTTTTGGGCCTTTATTCGTTTGAGTGTTTTAGAGCCTTGCGTTATTAGGTAGTAATACGCGGCGTGTAGCACCCTTAACTCTTAGGCCGGTTTTAGGGGTGTTACATTTAGTGGTATCAGAGCCAGGTTTGGCTTTCTTTGGTGTCTGTGGGTGTGTTTGCTTGTGTGAGAGTCAGTTGTGACAGTGGTTGACAGTATGAGTTAGTTCTGACAAGTTTTGGATTTGTATATCTCAGAATGGCTCCTCGTAGGACACCAGTGACCCCTCAGGGAGATGCTGCGGATGTAGTGCAGCAGTTTGTGACGCAGTTGATGCAGACGATGGCTGCAGCTGCTGGGGGAGCTGGTGGTGCTGGCCCAGCAGGGGCGAATGCCGTGGGAGGCCGAGTCCGAGCACTCCAGGAGTTCATGAAGCTAAAGCCACCTTCTTTCGACGGCTGTGGCGACCCTCAGGAGGCGAGCCATTGGATTACTGAGGTCGAGGACCTGCTGAGAGTGATGGGGTCGGAGGACGACCAGAAGGTAGACTTTGCCACGTTCCTCTTCAAGGGGGAGGCGAAGGAGTGGTGGCGCATGGTGATGGGTAGACATCCCCAGCCTTGGACCTGGGATCAGTTCTGCTTGGAGTTCAACAAGCAGTTCTATCCGGATGTCTACAAGGACCAGAAGATCAATGAGTACAACCGGCTGCGTCAGGGAAGAGATATGTCTGTAGAAGTATGAGGAAGTTCGTGACCCTGTCGAAGTATGCTCCGGAGCCAGATGAGCATAGGAAGGCTCGTAAGTTCGAGAGCGGTTTGAGGCCAGACATCAGGTCGGCGGTGACACCTCTTCGTCACCGGACCTTCAGAGATGTGGCGGATGTCGCCTTGCTGGTAGAGGCTGACATCAGGGGCAGACAGGCGGGCAAGACCATAAGGGAAGAGGCGTGCTGAGGAGCCTCAGAAGAAGGAGGCTGCTCCTCCTCAGAAGAAGCAGACCTATGGAGATCGCCGGGGAGCTTCTCATCTTCGTCAGCTGGGGCGAAGTGTGGGGCTTGTGGTCGCTCCCATCCTGGTAGGGAGTGCTACAAGAAGACTGGTGCCTGCTTTAAGTGCGGGTCGATGGAGCACCGGATCGCTCAGTGCCCTCAGGCATCCAGTAGAGGCTCAGGAGATAGAGGCACCGGCTCAGATTCAGGGGCGAGGTCCGACCAGAAGAAGCCTCAGACTCAGGCCCGGGTTTATGCTTGGCTGGAGAGCGTTGATCGAGCTGGTGATCGCGTCATCTCAGTATTCTCCAGATCCATTCTCGAGATGTATTTTGACTGTTTGACTCTGGAGCTACGCATTCCTTTGTCTGCTATGATTTGTTGGGTGATCTTGGATTGACTGCTGTCTAGTGAGGTAGACCTATGTGTGAGTAGTCCGTTAGGTGGGGTTGCCCCTTGTGTGCTGGATTCTGTGTAAGGCTTGTCCCATAGTAGTTAGGGACAAGACCTTCTTTGCTGACCTCATCCCGATGCGGATGACCTTTTTGATGTGATCCTGGGCATGGATTGGCTAGCAGCACCATGCCCATATAGATTGTGCAGCGAAGAGAGTAGGTTCGACTTGCCAGACGGGTCTCGCTTTGCTTTCTCTGGGAATGCAGTTCCATGTGCGCCTGTGATTGTGTCGGCGATGCATGCAGCCAGTTTTCTTGAGGAAGGGCTGCCAGGGCTTCTTATGTTATCTGCCAGAGGTGCGTGAGGGATCTAGCTTGGAGAGCATCCCGATCGTCAGAGAGTTCCCAGAGGTCTTCCAGGACGACGTGCCCGGACTTCCACCAGTGCGAGAGGTGGAGTTCACCAACGATTTAGCGCCAGAGACTCAACCCTCTCTAGGGCCCCTTACCATATGAGTCCGGCGGAGTTGAAGGAGCTGAAGGTTCAGCTTCAGGAGCTGCTAGTAAGGGCTTCATACGCCCTAGTGTTTCGCCTTGGGGAGCGCCAGTGCTGTTTGTGAAGAAGAAGGATGGACCTTCCGTTTGTGCATCGATTACAGAGAGCTGAACAAGGTGACCATCAAGAATCGCTATCCCCTTCCGCGCATAGATGATTTGTTTGACCAGTTGGCGGGCGCCACGGTGTTCTCGAAGATAGATCTTCGATCAGGCTACCATCAGTTGAGGATTAAGGCCGAGGATGTGCCTAAGTCCGCTTCTAGGACTTGTTATGGTCATTACGAGTTCCTAGTTATGTCGTTTGGTCTGACTAATGCTCCATCAGTATTCATGGACATGATGAACCGGGTTTTCAAACCCTATCTGGATCAGTTCGTAGTGGTCTTCATAGATGATATCTTGGTGTACTCCAGGAGCGCAGAGGAGCATGAGGAGCATCCAAGGATCGTTTTGCAGACGGTGAAGGATCGTGAGCTTTATGCTAAGTTGAAGAAGTGTGACTTCTGGCTTGATCGCGTAGTTTTCTTGGGACATGTGGTCTCGAAGGACGGTATCTCAGTGGATCCTGAGAAGATTAGAGCTGTGATGGAGTGGGCGAGGCCCACGAATGTTGCTGAGATTCGCAGTTTCCTTGGGTTAGCTGGGTACTACAGAAAGTTAGTTGAGGGGTTTTCTAAGATCGTATCCCCGCTGACCCGTCTGTTGAGGAAGGAGGTCAAGTATGAGTGGAGCGAGGCTTGCGAGCAGAGTTTCCAGGAGATTAAGAAGAGGCTGACGACGGCACCGATCCTGACTTTGCCTTCGGGGACACAGAGGATTTCGAGGTCTTCTGTGATGCGTCCCATAGGGACTGGGATGTGTTCTGATGCAGCAGGGTAAGGTGGTGGCTTATGGCTCGCGGCAGCTTAAGCCCTATGAGAAGAACTACCCTACCCACGATCTGGAGTTGGCAGCTATGGTGTTCGCGCTGAAGATTTGGAGGCACTACCTGTATGGAGCGTCGTGTAAGGTTTACACGGACCACAAGAGTCTCAAGTATTTGTTCACTCAGAAGGAGCTGAACTTGAGACAGAGGAGGTGGTTGGAGCTACTTCATGACTACGATTTAGCGATCCTCTACCACCCGGGTAGAGCGAATGTTGTTACAGATGCCTTGAGCCGGAGAGGTGCTTCGGGTGTAGCTTGTGCTCTGACTGGAGTTCAGAGGTCCGCCTTAGAGCTGCAGCGTATGGGTGTTTGGGTAGTCAGACCAGCCAGTGCCAGTATGATAGCAGCGCTTCAGGTTCAGTCTTCGTTGGTCGACAGGATCCGGGTTGGTCAGGAGGCAGATTCAGCTTTGTGTCGGATCAGAGAGGGGCTGTCTTCAGAGCAGAATTCAGACTTCAGTGTCTCCAGCGATGGGTGTCTGCGTTTCAGAGGCCGTGTATGTGTGCCAGACGATGCAGTGCTGCGCAGAGAGATCCTTCAGGAAGCCCATGGAGCGCCATATTCAGTCCACCCAGGAGGGGTGAAGATGTATCGAGATCTCAGAGAGTCGTTCTGGTGGTCTGGGATGAAGCGCGATATTTCGGAGTTTGTTTCGAAGTGCCAGACCTGTCAGCAGATTAAGGCTGAGCACCAGAGGCCAGCGGGTTTGCTTCAGCCCCTTCCCATTCCTGAGTGGAAGTGGGAGAGTGTGGGGATGGATTTCGTCATGGGTTTGCCCAGGACTTCTTCGGGTTGTGATGCTGTTTGGGTGATAGTTGATCGTCTGACGAAGTCTGCTCATTTTCTGCCGGTGAAGAAGACCTTCAGTTTGGAGCGTTTAGCTCGGTTGTATCTCGATGAGATAGTGAGACTTCACGGTGTGCCTACTACTATTGTGTCTGATCGTGACCCTCGTTTTGTTTCGAGATTTTGGCGCAGTTTGCATAAGGCCTTGGGTACGAATTTAGCCTTCAGTTCAGCTTACCATCCTCAGTCGGACGGCCAGACAGAGAGGACTAATCAGGTTTTGGAGGACATGCTTCGCGCGTGTGTCCTGGACTTTGGAGGTAGCTGGGAGCAGCATGTGACTCTGATTGAGTTCGCCTACAACAACAGCTTTCAGGCGAGCATTGGTATGGCTCCGTTTGAAGCGTTGTACGGTAGGAGGTGCAGGCCCCCCATCTGTTGGGATGACCTGAAGGAGAGAGTCTTGGTGGGACCCGAGCTGGTGCAGGGAGCAGTAGAGAAGATCAGGACGATTCGGGAGCGTTTGCTTGTTGCTCAGAGCAGACAAAAGTGCTATGCAGACCAGAGGCGTAGGCCGCTTGAGTTTGATGTTGGTGATCATGTCTATCTGCGTGTGTCGCCGGTCAGAGGCGTGGTCCGGTTTGGGAAGCGTGGGAAGCTTAGCCCGAGGTTCGTTGGACAGTTTGAGATCCTGGAGAGGATTGGCCCTGTGGCCTACCGGTTAGCATTGCCACCCGCTTTGTCTGCTGTTCACGGTGTTTTTCATGTCTCCATGTTGAGGAAGTATCTGCATGATCCGTCTCATGTGATCGACTACAGCCAGCTTCAGTTGAGAGAGGACTGCAGCTTCGAGGCGGTGCCTACTCGTATTTTAGCCAGGGATGTTCGTCGGCTTCGTAGTAAGACCCTACCTATGGTGAAGGTCCAGTGGTCAGATCAGTTAGAGAGTGAAGCTACGTGGGAGCTCGAAGATGAGTTGCGTGCCAAGTATCCCTCCCTGTTCGAGCAGTAAGGTGAGTTAATCTCGAGGACGAGATTCTTTTAAGGGGGAGGTGATGTTATAACCCGTACAATTCATACCTTATGTTATATCAGTTGCAATGTTATTCTAAGTTGGATTATTTATTTCTTTGCTATCAGTTGGACTCCGGCAGTATTGTTTTATTTGTAGAGGGCAAGGAAGTCTTTCCATAAAACAATTAAGGTAATTGTTTTATTAAGTGAATAAGTAAAGGAATTATCTTATTATTCCTTTCCATTTAGCGATCATTATTTCCTCATCAATCTGAATCGTGGGAACGTCTCTTCATCGTGCCTTCAGAGCGACAGTTTTGGCTCCTTCCTCCCTCTCTGCTCTCTCTCTCTCAATCTCTTCCTACGTTGTGAATTTTGGCTCTACCGCTGCAATCAGATTGGCGATCTTCGCTGTGGTGTGGTTCTCCCTTCGATTTCAGGTTTGAATTGCAGAATTGGGACTTCGTTGTTTTCTTCTTTTTTTTTTCAGTTTTTCTGATTGAGGGTTCTGAATGTGTTCGAATCAGTTGTCGTTGGCTACCTTCGGATTGGGTTTCTGCTGCAGTTCTACATCGGGTCTTGATTCAGGTTTGTGTTACAGTTTTCGAGGTTCTGAGTTTGGGGGTTTCCTTCTTCGTTTTCTGATTATAGATTTGACATTTTGGGAATCAGTTGTTGGGCGATCGGTGTCTGGTTGGTGGATTCGTTCGTGTTGCTGTGAACTGCTCAGATCGTCGGATTGTTACTGATTGTTGAGGTAGGTGGTTACTCGATTCAGTTTGGAAGTTCAACCATGGGGTGTTGCAAGAGCGTTATCTGATTTTGTGTGTGATTCTATTAGCGTTTTGTTGTGATTTTTGGATGGCTAAACCCCCATGGTTTCCTGTTTTAATGTCTGATTTGGTGTGTGTGCTTAATTGGCAATTCGTGGTGTTGAATTGCGTTGTTTTTCTGCTCTGTTCATCTTCTGAAATTTGCAGTTTTCGCACTGTCCGAACTTCTGTCCGAGCTTTGAAGTTCGGACAGTGCGTTTTTGCCTTAATGAATTTCAAGTTCGGGGGTATGTCCGAACATCTGTCCGAACATAGATGTTCGGACACACCCTCAGGTTTTTCCTCTGATTTAAGTTCAACCTGTGTCCGAACTTCGACGTCCGGACACAAGGTCGGACCTTCCGCGTGTTTTCCCGTAAAACCTGTCCGAACATCCGTCCGAACTTGGATGTTCGGACATTCTGAATTCCTCTATCTGATTTCAACTCGACTTGTGTCCGAACATTGATGTCCGGACACAAGTTCGGACATTTGGCTTTCTCTGGTTTCTGAGTCTCGACTTGTGTCCGAACTTCGACGTCCGGACACAAGTTCGGACACCCCTCTGTTTTCAACATAACTTCTTCGTTTGAACTCCGATTTGAGGGCCGTCTGCGGCATTGGATTCCTTATGTTCTGTACTACTGATTTATGAGTGTTTTGGCATATTTAAATGCAACTTTGCTTCTGTTTAAGCAACCCTTCTGTTTTGGGACATTGCACATTGTTTCTGAGCCGTGAATGGCTGGGTCGAGCTATTCCGTGGTATACCATGTAGACGTCGTTCTGAGTGTGGGTCATTCCCTTTCTGTTCTGTGGGGTTGAAGAACCCTTTGGCTCTTCGAGTCATTTTTGCGTTGCCGAGAGACCTGGTATGGTCTATGGGTCTCCGACCCTTCTGAGTGTGTGCATTGTGTTTTGTCCGCTTTCTGTTTAAGTGCTCCGACTGTTTCTGATATGGGAACCCCTTGAGTTCCACTCTGTTTCTGTTCTGAAAGCTTCTGGATATTGAGAATTGTGGATAAATGTTTATCTTCTCCTTCTTCTGTTTCCAATTGTTTTGAGCGACCTTGCTGATGACGGTCGCTGCTTACTGGGCATAGTTGTGTGCTCATTCCCCTACTTCTAACATTTTTGCAGATTGATCAGCGAGGATCATCCTAAGTTCTGGAGCTATAGCATTTAGCTTTTATGTTCATTCAGTTTGATACTTTGAGATGTTGTAGCCTTCGGGCCTTATACTTTTGACTTCTGTTTCTGACTCAGTTTCGTATTTGGGATTTTGGTATTTGTTCCGCTGTATTTGAGTACATTGGTTTACAATGTTTATGTAAACTTGGTTTTGGGCCTTTATTTCGTTTGAGTGTTTTAGAGCCTTGCGTTATTAGGTAGTAATACGCGGCGTGTAGCACCCTTAACTCTTAGGCCGGTTTTAGGGGTGTTACAAAACCTCAATAAAATTAAGTCTTAAATATGTTTTAAATTATTTACAAAACCTAAGGTTTCAAAGGAATAACGTAATAAATTATTTCCCTTTATTATGTTTTAGGATAAACATTATATCTTAACATAAGGCAAAATTTATCTAAGAATTAAATCCCCATTCATAAGTGAAATTGCCAATTATTTAATAAGATCATCTATCCTGAAAATTCTCATATTTTATATTCAAATAACATATCATTATTTCCCATTACCGTAAAGTATATCAATATCTTATGTAACTTAGTTTTATCTAATAAAAGGTTCAAAGGTTTTAAGTATCAAATTCCTATTTATAAACCTTCTATAAATTCTAACGACTAAATACCTCACTTAATTTTAAACTCACATCCTAAGTATTGGTAATAAATGTTATAAATGTATTTCATATGGCTTATCTAATGCCAAGAAACTTAAGGATTATTATTTAGATAATTTTCCAAATCATAGTTTAATATAGTTTTATATCATAATCCTTTTAATGATTTTATCTTAAAACATTAAGTTATATTTCAATACCATAAATGCTAAGAAGTGATTAAATCTAGACTTACTAATCCACCTCACATTTAGATGTAAACGTATTTTATTTATTTTATTATTGTTTTTATATATTAAGAACATTTAGACGTAAAAGTATTACATTTATTTATCATTAATTATAGAATAAGATCTATTTGTGTAACATTTTATGTAATCTAATCACAATTTTTCCTAAGTTTTAACTTATTAATTACGTAACCCAATTTTAGATTTACATTCTGGTTATTGACAAATAATACTATACATGTATTTAAATAGGATTTATATAATTCTTAGAAATTCAAAGGTAACTCAAACTCAATGTCATAACCATAAATTAATACCACCCCATATAATACTCTTTCATTAGTATTATGTAGAGGTTTAGTTTAACTTATTAATTCCTTCATATTCTACTTCCTATAAGGTATTTTATTTCTTTTATTTATTTATTTATCGTATATGTATACTAGGATTTATTCAAGACATTCTTTATGTGGTTTAATTGCAGTTAATTATTTATATTAACTTTTACACATATCTACATCCAAAGTATGGTTTATAAAATAAAGTATTTTCCTTAGTTTCAATTAATTATATTAACTACCATATTATATAATTAATATAAATGTAGATTAATTTAGTTCCTTGATTTAACCTAAGTTACTATTTTATTTCTTTTATATATATGCATATATATATATATATATATATATTTACTACAGTTAAAATTTTATACCCAAAAATATTTATTAACATTCTGTATCAAATGTTAGTTTAGTCTTATTACATTTTCCCCTACCTATAAAGTTTATTAATCATCTATACTTTAATTTTTGGTTACATTAAAAACCTTATATTATAAGGTAACTTATGAAAAACCTTAGAAATACAATTTTTAACCTATTTCCCCTTGTCCAAAAATTCCCAAATTAAGTATATAGTAACTATAACATTTTAGACATATTATAAAAATTTTATTTCATAATAAATATCTTTTTAAATTAGCCAAATAATTCCAGAAAATCCGTAACTTGCAAAAATCATAACTTATTTTTAAAACTCCAAAACCATAATAATTTAAATCAAAATAAACTAGATTAAATAAGGAAGCTATGGTTAAAATTTCAAGTCAAAATACATTCGGAAAGGTATTTAAATTAACTCAACAAGTTAGGGTTATTTACTGGAATTTATAAAACTTTAATAAACTTAAATCTGAAACGTTTTAATCTCGGCCGTCCAGATCTTTTAACCCCGATCGGACGGACCCTGAACTCCCAGTTCATCCGCGAGCAACTCAACCAAGTCGAGTACTAATTCAACAATTCCTCACAATCTACAGAATCAAATTGAGTGATTCTTGTTTCTATATGGTTTCGAAATTCAATTACGGTTCCATTGATACTAATTTCGCTAGCTATAATGCAGGATTCATCGGTTTTCGATTTCTGTTTTGAAGTTAGGGTTCATATTTGTTTCCAAATTCAAAACTACCAAATTCACTCAATCTAATGCGTAATTGATGCAATTGAAACATGTTTTTAACCGATAATGTAATATAGATTAGCAAGGTTGAAGGAATTTGAAGAAAACTTATCGGAATTGCTCGAATCAAAAGGATTCGAAATCGAATTCTGGAAAAACGCCCCCTGAAATACCCCAAACCTAAGTATGCTAAGTAAACATCAAATTATGATGTAGTAAGGCTATAATATGCCTTAGGAAGATTGGTAGACAATTTAAACCAAGGAAAACACAAGAAAGTGCCTTAAGGGCAATTTGGGCAAAAACATGCTCTAAGCTTGGAGTGGCTTTGATTAGCACCCAAATACCATTATAAGACCTTAGTAAAATGCTAATGGACATTTTAAATCAATTAGCAAAGAAAACCAAGCTCAAAAACAAGCTTAAACACAAAATGTGCTTTAAGACTTCTTAAAGCACCTTTTTGAGAAATTGTCTTAGAATTGAGTTTTGAGTGGCTAAATGCCCATCATTACTCTTTAATCAACATGTGTACTAATTAGTATCACATTAGGAAGCCTAAATCAATGGGAAATCAAAAATTTCACAAATATGTGCACTAGTTTGTGAATAGTGCCAAATAATGCCAAATTAAGCTTAAGTCGACATAAGTCAATTGGTTGGTCAACAAAGACCATGATATCCTTATCTAATGAGGGGGCCGGTTTCTAAGGGATGAGTCATTAAAGACTTCATCAAATTAAGAAAGAAAAAGGGAAGGAAAGTAAAAGCAAAGACTATTCACCTTTTATAACAAATATCTTCACTTAAGTTACCTTTCTTCTTCTCTCTCTTCATTTCTCCTTCCTTCCACGATTTCTTATTCTCCTCTCCTGCTCCAAAACCGAGAGAGAGCTTCATTCATGGCACCTCACCTTCATTCACTTGCCAAGTGCAACTCCAAGCTCCAAATCCAAAACAAATTGCATATTTGTCTTAGTTAAGTCAAGGCCCTCCTTTCTATCTTTTCAAATCCTTCAAAGCTCCATTTTGGTGCCAAGATAAAACACCATTGATGGAGGAAAATCAAGTTTGAAGAGCCCATTTGGTTCTCCATTCATTCAAGGTAAGGAAAATATAAGAAAAACCATGTTTCCATCATTTCTTCTACATGGCCGAAAATTACCTTCTCATGGAGCCTTGTTTTATCCATTGTTCTAGCTTGATTCTATTCTCCAAGGGCTAGAGGAGGTCCTACTTGATTCATATCCAAGCTTGTTCTGAGAATCCAAGGTAAAACATTCAATTTAATACCTTAAAACACATTTTCAACCTAGGGTTTACTCCTTAAGGTTAGTGTATTATTTAGCACTCATGTGAGTTAATGTAGGTTGATTAGAACATTGGCAAGGGAAGTTAAGATGTTGGCCGAGATTCCCAAGGGAAAAGGTCTAAGGAGGAAGTTAAGATAAGCTTGAGAAAACAAGGTAAAATGCTTACCTAATGGTGGTTTAAGTTTAAGGAATGAGTTTTAGAAAAGTACTAATGTGGCTTCGAGCTTACATTATGTAATGGGTTATATAACCTAGGAAAAAAAACAATTTGAACAAGCTTATGAACTTGTGATTAAGGAGCCAATGGGCATGAGTTAGTAATATGAGTTTAAGATGAGTTTTAAGAGCATTATAACTACTATGAGATTGATGGATGTATTTGCAGGTTGAAGGCTTTCATATGTGGGAAATTCAGTGTTTAAGCTTAAGTTATTTAAGGGCCTAAGAGCCATGCCATTTAAGAGCCTTAGTGCTATGCAATTTAAGATTATTGCAATATATTGAGTTGTTGTGAATGAGTTGGTTTGGGTGATGAGGCATGATGAGAAAGAACTTGATGTGGGTGAGATGGTTGAATGAGGAAAAATAATGTGTTTGGGCATGATAAGATACTAGAGAAGCAATGGTGAAATTTGAGTGGAAATGAGTGTTTAGGTGATGGTGGTGAATTAATATGACCTAGGATTTACTAGGAGTCATATAAAGGAAATTGAGTGGAAATGAGTTAACTAAGGAGTTCTTAAGGTTTAGAATGACCTAAAAGGGTCTATGAGGAAATTACAGTTTAGATGGGTGTATTGAACACACACTGGTGGAAAAAACACTTTATACCACGGCTAAAAAAGGGTCTTATAACACGGCTAAAGGCCGTGTTATATGCGGCCGTCATATATAAACAGGTTATATAACACGGCTATGAGCCGTGTTATAAAGTCGATTATATGACACGGCTGCACCCGAGCCGTGTTATATAATTCGGTTTTATAACACGGTTATAGTCAAAGCCGTGGTATAAAGTTGGTTGAATCCGTCAAAATCATGACCTTTTATAACACGCCTTCCTTTTAGCCGTGGCATAAAAGCATGTTATATAACACGGCTCTTGATGTAGCCGTGTTATATAACTTGCTTTTATGCCACGACCAATAAGAAGCCGTGTTATAAAAGGCCACCGAATGCTGGACTTTATAACACGCCTACTGCATAGCCGTATTATAAAGTTGCAGTTTTTTTTTATTTTTTTTTCGTTTGGTTTCTTTCCCACACATTTGAAAGATCACAACCTGTATAATATTCACATAAGACGTACCAAAGTCATATCACAACAACTGGACCATCCACATAGGTCAAATACCTTGTAATTCTCAAACAAAATGCACATTTACTTGCATTTACAAAAAGTCTAACCAAAACCAAATATCAACACCTCATTCCAATATCCACACTATCAACACTCGTTCACATATCATAAGTAGCCATAAGTCTCAACAAAGGTTTACCTAACTACTATTCCAAAGATTTTATATAATTCCTACAAGTGCTTAAGTAAAAATAATCCGAAGTCTTCTCTTACAAAATCTAGTTGTTTCTTGGTGTAAGTAGATGGTTGGTTGTCAAAATATTGATACACCTACACAAAGGAAACAAAATTTATGAGTCAATTAAATGCTAACTTCTTGAGCTTCACAATGTTTAACAGAAAAAATCATCCAGACAAGGCCGTTTTTAAGGGACGACGTCTAAGTCATAAGCTTAAACATACACCACCTAAAATAGACACTTCAAATCTGAAGGGAAATGAATAAAAATACTTCGAACTATATGAGTGCTTACCCATTGGCCCCCATGAGAAATAGCATTGGCTTCGAAACTAGAAGTAAAGGATTCCTTTCCCATTAACATATCTGGCATCTGTTGGCTCTTGTTGTTGGTGTCACATGGTCTTACAGCAGCAGCACTGGACAAATGATTTCCCCGCCTCCATAGACGGTAAGAAATGTTGGGGCGTACCTTGTACGTCATGGGAATCAATACAGTGCTCCTTCAGGCTATGAAAAAAATGAAAAGAAAAAAATACAGTAAGCTGTGTATACCTCCATATCAAGCCTGGGATACGCGTAAGTGAATACAATCTCTTCAACACTTCTGTGAAGACCTGACGCCTGAATCATTAACATATATTAAAAAAGATATATTAGCCTAGAGGCCATTCAAGCAGACAGGAACAATTTCCAGTTTCATACCAGGCAGATGTACTGTTTATAATGTTCAGTTGGTACTTGATAGAAAAAGAAGAGATAGAAAGTGCAGAGAAATCAAGTAACCCATCCATTTACAAGATAAATTGGTAGATTGGGACGGCCTTACCCTATGCTTCCCAGACTGCAGTGTACGCTTCAATTGTTCCCAGCGGACATTGCTAATAACGTCGTCTTTATTTACTGACCGCCTATTATCTACCCATCTTCCTCGGAGGTCAGCACAGACAACTGCAAGAGGAAAAATGTTCCCATGAGCAGCAAACTTTTACTTGCATTAATTAACAATAGCTAGACCATATACAATTCAACTAGAATGTAGGAGCAAATTACTTTCATCAGGGATACACTCCAACACTTTCTCAAATCTTTCTTCACTGGCTAGGGTGCCCAATTGATGGGAGAAACCCTTAGGTTTCAGGCATGGCCAGAGCATAATCTAGAGGCATGTTGGACCAGCTTCAGCTATAAGTTGAGTTACGGGGTTTATACTTCATTCTAGATACATCTAGATGATAAAAAACTAGAGATTCACGATAAGGAAGGGATAAAAGACAAAATGACATCAATATGTAATTCTTTTTAGAGGTGTAAGTATGAATCAAAATCAAGCATCTTAAATGTTCCCGGCTATGTTAAGTGGGAGTATCATAAACTGTTTGTCAAAGCCGAAGGCATGACAATAGGTTGCTTAAGCAACAATTTGGATTACATAACATATATAAAAGAGATAATGTAGGCAACAAGATGGGATCAGTCCGCTGATATGATATTGATTTCTATCAGCTGCTACAATAGCAAAAGAGTTCTAGTGTGGCATATTAAAATTGGATTGTAGACAGTGTGGCGTCTCTTAATTGAACATTGATAGTATCATACTTGAGATTGAAGCGGGGGAAGGCTATTGGCAGGACCCAGACTATTTCTTTCAAGCATATTCCTATTATGTGCCTGCAAGAATCAAATATTCCAGTCAGATTATAGCTGGATTTTTATATGCACTTCCACCTTACACAGCAAAAGTTTGCTTCACCAAAAATTCATTTATTTATTAATTTTTGACATTGTTAACCTGGAATATGATGGATTCATTATACCTGGAACAGTTTACATGCCTAGAAGAGTGGTACAACCAAACTTAAAAAAGTAAAATTGCACCCTTCTTTAAATCTCTATGCAATGCTTCACTAGCTTTGTGCCGGCTTGAATTTGTTAGCTTCCCTAAGATAGCCTCATACTTCGAAAAGAGAACCCCGAAAAAAGAAAAGAGGAAATTCCTCAATCACTAATCATGTCCGAGTAACTTGTATTCAAATCAAGCACCAGCAAGATAACGGCATACCATTCAGCAAAGCACTGTTCAGATACATCTCAGACTACATGATTTTCCATAGCTCAAAGTTTAAGCTCCAATAATAGTTGATAATCCAAAAATCACACAACAGACATCCCATAATCAGCCATAAGAAGATTACAATACACAATCAGCCGAACGGTCAAGGAATGTAGCAACAGTTTGCAAATGAATGGGAAAGTATAAATGACTCAGACTCAGATTCATATTCTAACTCAAGAAGGTTATTATGAAAATCCTACTTGGATGAGCTTAGGTTTAGCACAGCTCTCGAAGGAATTAGGCACTGTTGTTATACCTGTCTGTCTAAGTTCTACTAAACCTACTTCTAACTAGTTTTTCAGAAAGCTTGTATTTCTGAAGGACATATTAACAAATCATAGTTAAATTCTAATTCCCATAAGCCATAATACATTATAACCAAACAAGTCACTTCACTAACCAAAGGAACAAAAAATCTAGCATATCAACAAATGATGAAGAACTCTTCACTAGAATCAGTGACAGCGCATAGGTCACAAGCAGCCAGGTGGATCAGGATAATATGCAATAATCACATTATACATATAAATGCAAATATATAAAGAGGTAAAAAAAAGCTACTCACATAAAAGATGCGAGATGGGGTGTAAACAGAAATTAGAGGCTGGGAGATGTGCAGCAGAGAGTACCCTGTGAAAGAGCCCGACAATTCCTGGATGTTATACTGAGGCAAGATGTCGTCCTTGCACCCGAAACCGCACTATGGAGCGGCAACAGAGATTGCACGCATCCAAGCTCAGATGGAGTCCTGCACCCATCATTTTTTCACGCTTAGGATAAAGTGGTTTAATCTGATCTTTTTTACTACAAGGAAGAACGGAGATAGGATAAACACACACGTATACGAAGAGAGAGAACCTGGAGAGGCAAAATCCGCGGAGTGGGGAAGCATTGGCCTTCGTTTGAGAAGGGATAGCGGAAGGAGAAAAACCTGAAACTTTAGAAGGGGATGGAGTATGTGTTGATCTGAATGCAGATTTGATGGTAGAAGCTGCTCTTCTTCTGACGAATCCATAACATTTAGACGCCATTGCAGACGCGTGCTAGCAACAAAAAATAAATCGTGCGGGGCGCGAGTTGACGGCTGTTGGCGAGGGAGCAATGTTTCTTCAAAAAAAACTTAAGCACTTCCGTGTACGACCTTCTAATAATATCAAAAAAAATGGAACTTATTAAGCTTAGGTATAGAAACAGTGTAGGAACCACCATGATACAACTGAATTACTTACGCAAGGAACGGATGAAGAGCAAAGCCTTCTAAAGACACTTTCTTAAGACTATTTTCACCACCCTGGCAAGATAATACAACCAACTTTCTTAGATATCATGTGATTTTGAGTTGCATGAAATATTAATCTAATGCTCAGGTGACAAAAGTAATCACCTTGTACACACGGAAATATTCAGCCATTGCCCCTCTTTGTTCATTCGACAGCCTGCATTGAGAAGACAGATACTAAACACAACAGTCGTAGTCTTGTACATATATTAATAAGTTCTTATATGTTACCTTCTAGCTTTCCCATCACAAACCCAGCAATGCACTCCTCTTCCACCATTATATACCCAGAGAATATGCTTGAAACCAAGGTCATCTGGAAAACAAAAGTGGAAGGTTTTGCATTGGGCTACCCGTGTAGTACTATTGGCAGTAACATTTACTCAAGGAGAAAACGAATAACAAAACGGCCAAGGGCCAACTACCACAATTCATCTCTATATATGTGGTTTAGTGTGCAATAAATGTTAGCAAATTTATTCTCATCAGATATCCTGTCAAAGACTACAAACATATGACAGCACCATCTCCAATCTTACCTCTTAACGCTGTATCAATCACTTTAATGGCAACTGTCATCAATGGCCAGCAGTCAAGGCAGATATCAGCTCCAGAGCAGCAGTATCGGACATCATCATAATGAGTCATATCCTGAGGCCAAGAAACAAGATAGAATCAAATTACACAACACAAAATCGTCCTTAAATACCCAACCCAATCAGTATTCAGCACTAGATTGCTAACTATATCAAATATCAACTCTCTTTCCACTGGAGTGAAAATGTTATCTCCTGATTGTGCATATGCATGTCTCTTGGAAGGCTATAATAAGAAAGTATCAGATAATTATTTAACAGGAGCTAGTCAAGGTATGACTTCACTGCAATGCAAAAGGAGGAGTATTTCAGGGTAAGAGCTGACATAATCAATTAAAGAGCATGCAATGAACCACAACTTTCAAGAAATATAAGGAAGATTAATCTTACGTCCACACTATAGACTGGCCCAATATCTATTTTGACTTGGCATTTTTCTTTGATTGCATGTTCAAGCTCAGCCGCACTTTTGAAAGACTGAAACCGGACGTATATGTCATTCTCTAATGTAAATGAAAATTCCCTCCGTCCAAAATAAGACTGATCACATGCCGGATGCTTCCCATCTGCGTAAACATATTCAGGATAAACTGGATATTATCAAATCACAACATTACACGTTGACAGGGGAATAGCTTGTTTGTGAGTGATGCGGGTAGTACCATTTGCATAAGAAATCCATTTGAACATATCCTCATGCGGGAATAGATTCCCTGCAACAGAATTACAAAGGAGAAGTCACTCAAGAGGGGATGAGAATTCAAAGAGATGTAAGAGTTATCGAATTGTCTCAGAAAAAGGCTATGACTATAAATGAAGAGATCGTGTCACTCAACTTTCCTCTAGTTCAAACTATATCTTGATCAGTGCAAACAACGATAAAGAGGAAGAACAAGTTACCATAATTGGCTCGGAGAAGCTGGGTGTTGAAACCGTCAGATATAGATTTCACTCCATCAACTAACTTGTCTTTTACATGTTGAACTTGTGCTTCAGGCATTTTTTATTGCTCCTGACAATCTCTTAGAATGGTGAGAATCGGCGAGAGACCAAGCGAGACTAACGCAAGGAGAAGAAACCAGAATTGCCTTTCATCGGGAAGAAACCCTAGCAAGGAGAAGAAACCAGAATTGCCTTTCATAGAAGAAGGAGGCTTTGGAACTATTTATCAAGGTAAAAAGAAAAACCCAACTATATTAATTTCAAATAGCAATTTACATCTTCTCCCCTGCACACTCGGGAATCAATTAGAATTTACTTGCAACTCATAACTTGAAAGAGTATACACAGTAGAGAATTATGCAGGTTTCATTCAACACCAACACATATAGGCTGGCCCATCTGATGACGCAAAAGACATTGAGAAGATCTACCAGTTCGGTGAGAGGCTCAACGAAGCTAAGGACAAGTCACAAGAAGTAACCAAGGAGGAGAAGACTAGAGAACTCACTTAGGATTAGAGGAGATGAACTGGCTTGGCGAAAAAGATGAAGACTCTGGTCTCTGTGCTCGAAATCACGAAGGAGAAGGAGAGACGAACTGGAGAAGAAGTTACTCGAATTTCTCCGCCTCTCTGTCTCTAGTCTGCGCTCGATGTCATGAAGAAGAGTGGAGGAGATGAGTAAGGTCGAGCTCAAGGATGGATTAGAGAGGAGAGGCGAAGAGACGAAGATGGTGGCAGTCGGACTCGTTGAACGCAAGACAAAGGGGATGGCGGTCAGATTCGCTGACGCAAGATGAAGGTGGTGGCGGTCAAACAATCTTTAAGCAGAGACGAACAACGTCACGGTGGTGGTGGGGATTACGGTGCCGAAGAAGCAAAGCTTGAGGTGGTGATACGGCGGTCGAAGAGGTAAAGGTTTGGTGGTGATACTGCAGTCGAAAAGGGTTGTCACGGGGTTTTTTCGGGAGCGGGGAGATGGATCGAATAGAGAAATTGGCGATGAGGAGGAAGAGTGGGGTTATTTTAGAAAGACTTTATAACACGGCTACATCAAGTCGTGTTATAAAACTCTTCAACATAAAAAACGACGACGTTCTAGTGACTTTATACCACGGCTACTCTGAACCGTGTTATAAAACTGTCGACTTTATACCACGGCTACAGGAAGTCGTGTTATAAGATCAAATTAAATTTGGTTATTTTTCTTTTGGCGGGATTTTTAGCGCCGAAAAATTGATCTTATAACACGGCTATAAATGAGCCGTGTTATAAAGTCTCGTTCCTGCAGCTCTTATAACACGGCTACAGGCAGCCGTGTTATAAGATCAAATTAAATTTGGTTATTTTTCTTTTGGCGGGATTTTTAGCGCCGAAAAATTGATCTTATAACACGGCTATAAATGAGCCGTGTTATAAAGTCTCGTTCCTGCAGCTCTTATAACACGGCTACAGGCAGCCGTGTTATAAGATCAAATTAAATTTGGTTATTTTTCTTTTGGCGGGATTTTTAGCGCCAAAAAATTGATCTTATAACACGGCTATAAATGAGCCGTGTTTTAAAGTCTCGTTCCTGCAGGTCTTATAACACGGCTCAACGGAGCCGTGGTATAAAATCCTCGATTTTCCCCCAAAACAAACGAAACTACGTCATTTCAAGTTCTCTTATAACACGGCTAAAATGAGCCGTGGTATAAATTCAAGAGAGTTGTGTTATATAACATTATATAACACGGTTAGCCAAAAGCCGTGTTATAAAGCCCTGTGTTATAAGACTTTTTTTCCACTAGTGACACCAAAATCATGGCATGAGGAATGGTGAGACTTGTGCAAATTTGGAGGAGAAGGTGTACAATGCTTTAGGATAATGTAGGTGTGAACTAGGGAGTATAACAATGAGAGTTTTGAGAAGCTTGTGTAAGTGTGATGATGCTAGTAGTGGACTAATGAGGTTTAGTTAGATGGTAATGGGTGGATTTAGGTGATGGAAGAGGAAGGTGTGGGAGAATGTTGTCAAATGTCAAGGAAAATGACTAGGAATGTAAAAGAGCGCATGATCATGAGAATGGTGAGTAAGTGAGTAAAAGGAGATGGAAATGCCCAAGGAGGGTGTAGGGTAGTTAGGGTAAAGAAGAACAAGGTTAAGGTGCTAAGAAGATGGGGAGAAATGTATAAGTAAGCTCAAGAGTTTAGGAGTGATGAGTAACAAATGAAAAGAAGAGAAATTGTGCATGGACATGCAAGATGACCTTGGAAGGTTTAACAAAGCAAAGATGGAATGTAATGATGTTAAGGAAGGGGTTAAATGGGTTGAAAAGAAACACTTTGGTTAGTTGAAGTTTTAGACAAAATATACATGTTAGAAATATAAGGAATTAATTGACAAGTGTTAGGAATTTCTTGCAAGAATTGAGCTAAAGGTTGGAATGATCTTTGGAGGTTATTTTCATGAGTTTGGAGGATGATTAAAGGTGGGTTTAAGGGTCTAAATGATGTTAGAACACATTAGAAGGCTTAAGGAGAAGTTTGGTCAAGATTTAACAATTTTTGGACATGTTCTGGTGGCATCCGACCCAGGGGTCCGACCCAAGTTTGGGTCGGACGGCCTCTGTTAGACGCCAGTGAAGGTTTCTGTAATGGTCCGACCCAGTTGGTTGGGTCGGACATGGGTTGGACAGGAGAGTTTTAAAGGACGGAAAATTTCTGTAATGGTCCGACCCAGTTGGTTGGGTCGAACATGGGTCGGACAGGAGAGTTTTAAAGGACGGAAAATTTCTGTAATGGTCCGACCCAGTTGGTTGGGTCGGACAAAGTAGAACTTTACAATCTGAGAGTTGCTGGAATGGTCCGACCCAGTTGGTTGGGTCGGACGGTGGGTCGGACGACCCTTAAGACTTAAAAAAAAAAGAGAAACCCTAAGAGAGTTTAGTGGTATTGAGGGTACCCCATTAAGGAGGCAATGATTACTAGAGGTATAAAGACCTAAGGGATTAAGTTAAGTGTAAGCTTAAAAGTTTAAGGTTAAGTTTGTAAGATTAAGTTGTAAAACTTAAGGGGTGTTAGGTGGGGATCATTAAGGGTTAAGTAAGTTAAGTAAGTTGAATTAAGTTAAGTGATTAACAACCTAAAAGTGAATGAATGTTTTAGGACTTGGGAATTTGGACTCCGGAAGAGAGTAAGCAACCGAACGACCAACGGTGAACGGTACAGTTCTTCTTGTGACCTGCTTGCTAACGAGGTGTCCCTCGGCTTGTGTGCTATTTGTTTTTGTGTGCTCACTAAACAAGATAAATCATGCAACCGGAATATTATGTTTATTGTATTGTTGTGTGATGTTTGAAAACTAACACAACATACCGTGAGAACTTACTAACCAACGTTTAGTAAGGAATTGAGTGAGACTAAGGAACACTCCCTGATATGAGTTTGATATAAACTGAAAGAGGTTAACCAACAAACATGGTCTTGAGACCACTACTAACTGGAACTTGAGTGAAGAAACCCGGGACTGACTCCGGTCATGCATGCTAAGGAAAGGGGGTCGGTATCTATAGCAGATTCGACTCCCGCTTAAGGACTTGTCTTCGGACTTGTAGCCTAGGGCCGGTTGCGAGCTCAGCTACGCTGGACTCCCGTCCAGGGTAGGTGGCATTAAGATGGTGCGGTGGGATCACCTAAATCCCAGGTTTGAAATTAAGCTACAACCATTACCCTCCAGGAACGGTTTGTATACTGAGAATAAGTTAAGGTTATGATTAAGGTAAGGTTAAGATAAGTTGCAACCATTCCTCTTTAAAGGATGGTTTGTATTATTAAGACTAAGATAAGCTACATCCACTCCTTATTAAAGGATGGTTGTTTCTAAGATTAAGATAAGACTAAGATTGAGGTGAGATAAGGATGGACTAAGATTAAGAGGAAATATAACTTAAGGAGTTAAATAAATAACTCTCTAATTAAGGGAACACAACTAAGTCGTTCAATTGTTTGAACTTTGATTGTTCATATTTGGATTGTTGTTTACAGCATTTACTATTATGTTGTGCATCTAATCAACCTCCATGCTATCGACAATTAGTCGTCGTAGCCACGTTAGCTTGGGGGCCATGAGAGGATCGTACCAGCATTTGTGCTGACCCCCTTTGGGGGCTGTTTTTACTACACAGGTAAACGACAGGAGGCGGCCGTCACGAGAGAAAGATGGGGTACAAATGTTATGGGTTAAGTGTAGCCTACGAGTTGTGCATGTACACTCGTATGGCAATTTGAGTTAGTGAGATGTATAGGATGTGAGGGGATTGTAGAAGGTTATGTATTGGTTAAGATTTGTTGTACTAATGTTCGGTATATTCTGTAGTTAGACCGTGGCAAGGTCCTGGAATGTATTTAAATCCGCTGCAGAGTTTATTTATATGACGATAAGATTGCGATAACCACGATTGGACCGAGTTGGGGTGTTACAAAAAGTGGTATCAGAGCGTAGTTACGCTCTGAAGACAAGAAATACCGAACTTAGGAGAATATTGAGGCTGAGATCGAGTTGTGGGTTAAGGGTTGAGAGATAGAGTGAGAGGTGTGTTAGTCAGGACTTCCCGGTGTTTACCGGATATCCATAGTACCTAGACCCGCCCTCCACATCCCTAACCCTGAATATGTGGAACAAACGCCAGAGAGAAGAAAGCCTTCTCTTACTCGGGGAAACCCGATCTGACACTTAGCTAACAGTAAGCAATACGAGAAACATCTTGTTGCACAACAGTTACGGAGAACTTGGAGGTTTTCAATGGAGCGCAATAGAGAAACAGGTGCTACCTATGGAATTCTATCAATAAGGGAATGGTAATTACCGGCAACATGGGTCGACATGCTACGCAGTCGAAATAACCCGCAATACCAATGATAAGGGAAGCACTACGGGTGCAATAGAAAAGAAAGGGGAAGAGACATGAGTACCGGACAGTGGTCCGAATGAGCATAGCAAGGGGATAATACAAAGCGTAAGGGATAAGATTACTGGAAAGTCCAGTTAGAAACGGGAACTCCAAACCCCATACAATGAGGAAGGTTACAAGACCTGGCCGACATAATGCGGACGACGGTAGAAACTCATACAATTGTATACCGAAATAGGACTACGATGTAGTGCCTAAAGGAGAATCATTACTTAGTAACCGCAACAAAATGTGTGGAGACAGGAGCGAGGATTAAGACATAAGAAAATATTAAGGGGTTCCCTCAGGAAGAGGAACGCCCTGATAAATGACAGTACTGTCAAACAACAAGGAAACTGCCGGATGGTTAGTTATCCAAAATAAGAGGTTATCGAAGGAGTCCCGAGGACTACCAATTACATGGAAATTAGAAGGAAGTATCGCTACCAACGTACCTTGTACCAATAGCCCATCCTGCATGGCGCACTTGCCATAGCAAGTGCTACCACGGTTAAGCTACACGGAAAGCCATCATGGCAAAATAGGAGAACGCTACAATTGTAACACATATAAATACCGGATTGTAAATCCATAAGAACAGAAGAATAAGACCTTGGAAAGGCCCGACGGCCTGACCATGATGAGATGAGGTGACACACCAGTCAGCCGGGAGCGGAACTTGGACAAAATATTAGACCATATAAATATTAGCAATGGTATAACCTACTGCGACGCCAACCGACAGTACAATAAGAACACCAATCCCGAACTCCAAGGGGAAAACCTAAGAGATCGCTCGGTAATGCGAGCAAAACACTATGTAAGCAATAACATACAAGGGATATATTATAAGATACTATTGAGACTGTTGAAGCAACGACTTCCAACAAAAACTGGATAAGACTCCCAGGGTGACCATTGAGAATACCAATAACAACATTCTTCTATGAAGATGTTGGAAAACCCAGGAAACAAGGATAAAGAAAATAAACGTAAGCTAGAACCTGCTGAGGATTAAAGACGTACAACCCTGGAAAAGGAAAACTCAGAGGACTACCCCCACAGAGCGGGCATAGTCGAGCCGAACAACTGATGAATGATAGTTAATACTGTTTGTTTAACTCATTAACACCCAAGTATGATTGATCATCAACGGGTGGCATAGTCAACGGAAGTTGAACGAAGCGTTGAGATGGAAGTATAAGATGACAGGATGATATCCAACTTGGACACCGTAAGGCAAAAGCCTAATACCAACTTGTCCTTATTTGCTAAAAGACATAAGTCTAATAAAGCGACAATATTGTCAAAGACACTAGGTAACCCCAGAACGCCTGAATAAACTTCCATAGCGGGAAGCAGGACGCAGCAACTTGCCATGAAACCCAATACTACATTTAGTATGTAACCTAACGGTCGATAGTGTTCAAAGGACCAGTAGCTTATGAGGATAACCTACAGATGAGTAAGAGTACAAGTAATGAACTAAGGCATTAAGCACTAAGAGCCTACGAGTTGAGGATGTTAACCACATCAGAGCCCGAGGCGCAGTAAGTTGTAAGGGAGCTTATTTAAGCCACGAAGGAACTACAATTCGTAGATATGAACGGTTACCAAACCTATGACTTAGATTGTGGAAAATATTGCTAGGAAAGGGCCCAACGAGAATAATGAGATAGTACCTTGGCAGGGGCGGAGAACGAACCATGCCTTTAGGGTGGGGATACCTCTCCTTGTTGTGAGGCCATGAGTGGGAATGAACCCCTCAAAAGGGCTTCCACTTATTAGAGATGCAATACGCTTTTGTTAGAGAATGGAAATTGTAAACTTGAGATCACCTTAGAACATATCAGATACACTTGAGTAATAAGGAAGGTTGAGGAGATAGACCCCATATCCAACACCCAGGATGTAAGAATTAGTGATCGTCAGAGATAAACATTGAGAGTGCACATTATGGCACGTCAAGTGACCAAGGCTCAGAAGAGCTTGTGATTCAGTGGATGATTTCTTCAGTAACCGGTAGAATTACATGGTAGATAACATCACTAAGGATGAAAGAAAGCGAGAGAAATTAGCCTACTTATGAATCTGAGATTGGAGCAGAATACCTTCGTATTAAGAGTCAGCTATTTTACAGCACGGTATGACAACCGCCATACACCGGAATGAAAGAACTCCCAGTGTGTTTACACCAAGAAGGGATTGAATATAAGGAAAGACATTAGAATAAGTGAGCAAGAGGTTGCACCATCAATGGGCAACATGGTAAGGGCCAACTACCACAGTAGTAGTGGTCGTGAGTACAATAGTTATATGAGGGGATTAAGTCATGGTGCGGTAAGCGACCGTTGTGTATGAGCCGTCAAATATTGACACTGAGACAATTAGATTTATGAGTTAAGACCAATATAAGTAAGGAAATAAGATGGTAGACAAACTGAGCATTGATGCCAGTAGTCTGGACCTGGTTAGGTAAGGTTTCACAGGAAGCACACTACCCATTCCTTGAGGAACTGGAAGTGCATTCCTAGTTGAACAAATATGAGAAAGAAAATAGGAGGCTCTATGGAAAGAGACCTAAGCTACTATGAAATGGAGGCAATACGGAATACAGAAAGGAGCTAGAGCATACCATACCCAAGAACGCAGTAAATGAATTTCCCTTGATTAACTTCAAGAAGAACAATAAACGTTATTATGGAACGATGAAAGAGGAGATCGACAACAGAATACTTCGTAATTAGCAATAGCTAAACGTGTGACGGACACTATGAGTTTACTAAAACGAGACGTGGGACGACTGCACCCCACAGGGGCTTGCAGGCCCGACACGCTCATTTATGAGTTAGTTGGGTAAGTAGTAATGTACCAGTAAGGTACCCCATGCATGCAGACGAGTGGTGTAAGGAACAGGGAAGTAGTCGACTCCGTACCACGGACAGGGACACAAAATCAGACAAGAGCAGCCATTACCACAAACAGTCGAAGAGAAGAATTCAGTTGAACCAACAACACAAAGGAATTAGAGAACAAATAATTAAGGACTATGAAATGCGAAGAACACGGATTGTTAAGTACAGACATTGGACATGTCTTAAGATGTAAGAGATTAGACTGTAAAGCGCAATACGCACTAAACAGTAGTTTCAGATTAAAAATCATCCTCAGACCAAAGGTCAGATGAAAAGAACGATTTAGACACTTGAGGAAACACTAAGAATACAAACATTAGATCTCCGGGAAGACTGGATAGACGAGCTACAACTCATCAAGGCCGTGTATATATAAAGATAACACGTGACGATTGAGGGACCTTTAGTGCTAAACCATAAGCACGCAGGAGGAAAATATACAATACTGTAAAAGGATAAGCGAGACAGTTAAGCCTAAGACCATCAGAGTTGTGCAGCGGAAGCTAGCAGATCACTACCTTTGAGATTAGACCGAACTAAGTTAAGGAAACGGTATAAGTACCGTAAGAATACTCGATACAGAGACTAAGTCATTTCTGATCGAATTATAAGTAAGATAGATGACATGGAAGCTAGAATGCTTAGTGAGAATTAGACATCTTGAACTTATGTTCAAGGATGATATAATGCTGATTACGTGGGCGTAATCCATTTTAAGGGGGGTAGAGCGAAAACCGCTTTTAGGTTTGTGTACTAAGTACATAAACTACGGTGTGCATAGCACAAAATAATTTGAGAATATGTTTTACATAAACATTTTGAGATAAATTATGGTCATTGCACACAGAAGATGTGAATACCATACACATTAAGTACTTATCTTGTTAACTCCGGTGTGAGTACAAGTTAAGAGAATTAAGGAGGAGGTTTAAGGAGATTTAAGAAATAAGAATATATGAGGTATGAGTCGATATGAGACTATATGTGAGATAAGAATAAGATAACACAATGGGATACTGTTCGATATGATTATGAGTTAGGAAAGTGTAATGCTATGAGATATAAGATGGCGAGAATTGGTATGGGACAGTTATAGAACTTAGTAGGAATTTAAATCTTGAGGTAATTACTACGAGATGAATCGGGAATGTTTGATGGACTGAGTCCACACTTTGGAGATGTATTGATTATGATTAAGAAGAACAAAAAAAAAAGATAGAAAATTGGACATGAGTGAATTATTTGGATATTTGAAAATGACGTGGGGGTGGAACTTGATTTTCTAGGGATCAAGGGAAACCAAGCACAAATTGGGGTGGAAGGATAGTTCTACACTGATGCTGATCACATAAGGGTGGGATGATTCCTGAAACTCCCTACCAGTGGTCACAATTAAATCACACTATGGATAGAGGCCTTAGGATTAAAATGAAATTGGAGTTTATTGTATTTTTAATTAGAGGAATTATTCCTCACATGACCTCGTAAAAAGGATTACCTTTTTACTGGGTCTCGCCCATGAAGTCGAGGACGCACGAGCCTTTGTCTTCGGACCGGTGACATGGGGAGAGCAGAGTGTTTTGTATTCTGGCCCATGGTGACGAGGACGAATGAGCCATTGTCTACGGACCGGTGACATGGGGAGAATACGTTGGAAATTATGTGAATATTTTAATCATCAAAAGAAACAAAAAGAATTTTGAGTGCTATACATGCTTAAGCATGTTGTGTGATGTTTAAGTATAAGCTAATGGTGGATCTAATGATTCAATGAGTTTAAGTATACATAAGTATGATCTGAATGATCTATGGAATGAGTTAAGACATGTATTCTGTTAAGATAAGATGCATGGGAACTTTGGGGACAAAGTTCTTTTAAGGGGGGTAGATTGAAATACCCCAAACCTAAGTATGCTAAGTAAACATCAAATTATGATGTAGTAAGGCTAGAATATGCCTTAGGAAGATTGGTAGACAATTTAAACCAAGGAAAACACAAGAAAGTGCCTTAAGGGCAATTTGGGCAAAAACATGCTCTAAGCTTGGAGTGGCTTTGATTAGCACCAACATACCATTATAAGACCTTAGTAAAATGCTAATGGACATTTTAAATCAATTATCAAAGAAAACCAAGCTCAAAAACAAGCTTAAACACAAAATGTGCTTTAAGACTTCTTAAAGCACCTTTTTGAGAAATTGTCTTAGAATTGAGTTTTGAGTGGCTAAATGCCCATCATTACTCTTTAATCAACATGTGTACTAATTAGTATCACATTAGGAAGCCTAAATCAATGGGAAATCAAAAATTTTACAAATATGTGCACTAGTTTGTGAATAGTGCCAAATAGTGCCAAATTAATCTTAAGTCAACATAAGTCAATTGGTTGGTCAACAAAGACCATGTTGGCCTTATCTAATGAGGGGGCCGGTTTCTAAGGGATGAGTCATTAAAGACTTCATCAAATTAAGAAAGAAAAAGGGAAGGAAAGTAAAAGCAAAGACTATTCACCTTTTATAACAAATATCTTCACTTAAGTTACCTTTCTTCTTCTCTCTCTTCATTTCTCCTTCCTTCCACGATTTATTCTTCTCCTCTCCTGCTCCAAAACCGAGAGAGAGAGCTTCATTCATGGCACCTCACCTTTATTCACTTGCCAAGTGCAACTCCAAGCTCCAAATCCAAAACAAATTGCATATTTGTCTTAGTTAAGTCAAGGCCCTCCTTTCTATCTTTTCAAATCCTTCAAAGCTCCATTTTGGTGCCAAGAGAAAACTCCATTTATGGAGGAAAATCAATTTTGAAGAGCCCATTTGGTTCTCCATTCATTCAAGGTAAGGAAAATGTAAGAAAAACCATGTTTCCATCATTTCTTCTACATGGCCGAAAATTACCTTCTCATGGAGCCTTGTTTTATCCATTGTTCTAGCTTGATTCTATTCTCCAAGGGCTAGAGGAGGTCCTACTTGATTCATATCCATGCTTGTTTTGAGAATCCAAGGTAAACCATTCAATTTAATACCTTAAAACACATTTTCAACCTAGGGTTTACTCCTTAAGGTTAGTGTATTATTTAGCACTCATGTGAGTTAATGTAGGTTGATTAGAACATTAGCAAGGGAAGTTAAGATGGTGGCCGAGATTCCCAAGGGAAAAGGTCTAAGGAGGAAGTTAAGATAAGCTTGAGAAAACAATGTAAAATGCTTACCTAATGGTGGTTTAAGTTTAAGGAATGAGTTTTAGAAAAGTACTAATGTGGCTTCGAGCTTACATTATGTAAAGGGTTATATAACCTAGGAAAAAAAACAATTTGAACAAGCTTATGAACTTGTGATTAAGGAGCCAATGGGCATGAGTTAGTAATACGAGTTTAAGATGAGTTTTAAGAGCATTATAACTACTATGAGATTGATGGTGTATTTGCAGGTTGAAGGCTTTCATATGTGGGAAATTCAGTGTTTAAGCTTAAGTTATTTAAGGGCCTAAGAGCCATGCCATTTAAGGGCCTTAGTGCTATGCAATTTAAGATTATTGCAATATATTGAGTTGTTGTGAATGAGTTGGTTTGGGTGATGAGGCATGATGAGAAAGAACTTGATGTGGGTGAGATGGTTGAATGAGGAAAAATAATGTGTTTGGGCATGATAAGATACTAGAGAAGCTATGGCGAAATTTGAGTAGAAATGAGTGTTTAGGTGATGGTGGTGAATTAATATGACCTAGGATTTACTAGGAGTCATATAAAGGAAATTGAGTGGAAATGAGTTAACTAAGGAGTTCTTGAGGTTTAGAATGACCTAAAAGGGTCTATGAGGAAATTAGAGTTTAGATGGGTGTATTGAACACACCAAAGTCATGGCATGAGGAATGGTGAGACTTGTGCAAATTTGGAGGAGAAGTTGTACAATGATTTAGGATAATGTAGGTGTGAACAAGGGAGTATAACAATGAGAGTTTTGAGAAGCTTGTGTAAGTGTGATGATGCTAGTAGTGGACTAATGAGGTTTAGTTAGATGGTAATGGGTGGATTTAGGTGATGGAAGAGGAAGGTGTGGGAGAATGTTGTCAAATGACAAGGAAAATGACTAGGAATGTAAAAGAGCGCATGATCATGAGAATGGTGAGTAAGTGAGTAAAAGGAGATGGAAATGCCCAAGGAGGGTGTAGGGTAGTTAGGGTAAAGAAGAACAAGGTTAAGGTGCTAAGAAGATGGGGAGAAATGTATAAGTAAGCTCAAGAGTTTAGGAGTGATGAGTAACAAATGAAAAGAAGAGAAATTGTGCATGGACATGCAAGATGACCTTGGAAGGTTTAACAAAGCAAAGATGGAATGTAATGATGTTAAGGAAGGGGTTAAATGGTTGAAAAGAAACACTTTGGTTAGTTGAAGTTTTAGACAAAATGTACATGTTAGAAATATAAGGAATTAATTGACAAGTGTTAGGAATTTCATGCAAGAATTGAGCTAAAGGTTGGAATGATCTTTGGAGGTTATTTTCATGAGTTTGGAGGATGATTAAAGGTGGGTTTAAGGGTCTAAATGATGTTAGAACACATTAGAAGGCTTAAGGAGAAGTTTGGTGAAGATTTAACAATTTTTGGACATGTTCTGGTGGCGTCCGACCCAGGGGGGGTCCGACCCAAGTTTGGGTCGGACGGCCTCTGTTAGACGCCAGTGAAGGGTTCTGTAATGGTCCGACCCAGTTGGTTGGGTCGGACATGGGTCGGACAGGAGAGTTTTAAAGGACGAAAAATTTTTGTAATGGTCCGACCCAGTTGGTTGGGTAGGACATGGGTCGGACAGGAGAGTTTTAAAGGACAGAAAATTTCTGTAATGGTCCGACCCAGTTGGTTGGGTCGGACGTGGGTCGGACAAAGTAGAACTTTACAATCCGAGAGTTGCTGGAATGGTCCGACCCAGTTGGTTGGGTCGGACGGGGGTCGGACGACCCTTAAGACTTAAAAAAAAAAAGAGAAACCCTAAGAGAGTTTAGTGGTATTGAGGGTACCCCATTAAGGAGGCAATGATTACTACAGGTATAAAGACCTAAGTGATTAAGTTAAGTGTAAGCTTAAAAGTTTAAGGTTAAGTTTGTAAGATTAAGTTGTAAAACTTATGGGGTGGTAGGTGGGGATCATTAAGGGTTAAGTAAGTTAAGTATGTTGAATTAAGTTAAGTGATTAACAACCTAAAAGTGAATGAATGTTTTAGGACTTGGGAATTTGGACTCCGGAAGAGAGTAAGCAACCGAACGACCAACGGTGAACGGTACAGTTCTTCTTGTGACCTGCTTGCTAACGAGGTGTCCCTCGGCTTGTGTGCTATTTGTTTTTGTGTGCTCACTAAACAAGATAAATCATGCAACCGGAATATTATGTTTATTGTATTGTTGTGTGATGTTTGAAAACTAACACAACATACCGTGAGAACTTACTAACCAACGTTTAGTAAGGAATTGAGTGAGACTAAGGAACACTCCCTGATATGAGTTTGATATAAACCGAAAGAGGTTAACCAACAAACATGGTCTTGAGACTACTACTAACTGGAACTTGAGTGAGGAAACCCTGGACTGACTCCGGTCATGCATGCTAAGGAAAGGGGGTCGGTATCTATAGCAGATTCGACTTCCGCTTAAGGACTTGTCTTCGGACTTGTAGCCTAGGGCCGGTTGCCGGCTCAGCTACGCTGGACTCCCGTCCAGGGTAGGTGGCATTAAGATGGTGCGGTGGGATCACCTAAATCCCAGGTTTGAAATTAAGCTACAACCATTCCCCTCCAGGAACGGTTTGTATACTGAGAATAAGTTAAGGTTAAGATTAAGGTAAGGTTAAGATAAATTGCAACCATTCCTCTTTAAAGGATGGTTTTGTAATTACGACTAAGATAAGCTACATCCACTCCTTTTAAACGGATGGTTGTTTCTAAGATTAAATAAGACTAAGATTGAGGTAGATAAGGATGGACTAAGATAAGAGGAAATATAACTTAAGGATTAAATAAATAACTCTCTATTAAGGGAACGCAACTAAGGCGTTCAATTGTTTGAACTTTGATTGTTCATATTTGGATTGTTTTTTACAGCATTTACTATTATGTTTGTGCTCTAATCAACCTCCATGCTATCGACAATTAGTCGCCGTAGCCACTTAGCTTGGGGGCCAAGATAGGATCGTACCAGCATTCGTGCTGACCCCCTTTGGGGACTGTTTTTACTACACAGGTAACGACAGGAGCGGCCGTCACGAGAGAAAGATGGGGTACAAGTGTTATGGGTTAAGTGTGGCCTACGAGTTGTACATGTACACTCGTATGGCAATTTGAGTTAGTGAGATGATAGGATGTGAGGGGATTGTAGAAAGGTATGTATTGGTTAAGATTTGTGCTAGTACTAATGTTGGTATATTCTGTAGTCAGACTGTGGCAAGGTCCTGGAATGTATTTAACGCTGCACAGAGTTTATTTAGATGATGATAAATGCGATAACCACGATTGGACCGAGTTGGGGTGTTACACCCCCGTTCCAACCCGATTGAGTAGCCTACTTTGAACGCTATAATTTTCAGTAAAGATCGAGTTAGAACTAGTTCTTGGGCTTAATCTAAAGAAGAAACTTCTGCTCTACACAATGATGCAAGAACTCACCCTGACTTGCACTACCAGAAAGAATCGAAGCTGGAAGTTTGCGAGTTTACCATGCGTTTTCTGGAAAGAAAACGAATGATGTTATGTGGTGCGAATCTGAACCTTTAGACACCTCATTCTTCCAAACGGTTGGGAATTGGCTTTGGTCACGACCGAATGTTTTAGAGGGATTAAGCTCTTCAACGAGCTAAGAACATGGAATTTGGCTGAGAATGAAGAGTTATGGCAAGACGAAGTTACCTGAATCAAAGGAAAAACTCGAAACTGTAGTTGCGGTTTTTTGCAGGGTGCTACTTTGGCTCGAATTTCCGGTTGATTTAGACGAATTAGGGTTAGTGTGAGTTATGGTTGTTTAGAGGAAGTGTAGGAGAAGACAACAGAGGACGACACTCAAAATTTCCAAAAGATGAGAAAGTTAGAAGGCACAAGTTAGGGCAAAGTCTGGTATCGGTTACCGGAAATATAGGAGATAAATCAGTAAGTGTTGGCGGCCTGTGACTGATTGACAGTGGCAGGTTTCAAAATTTTGACTCTAAAACTTCAATCTATCATAACTTTGGCTAGTATGATCCGTTTTGACGTTCTTTTTATTTATCTTCATGTTTTCATAACTTTGTATTGGTACAGGTTTCATGTGCTAGTTTGACCATTCTAAAAGTCAACCTAGCAGCTTAATAAGCTTTAAGGTTCTAGAATTTTAATATGACTTTTATGTTTCAAAACAATGTTCCACTCTTCTAAAATCTTTATAATATACTGGAGTGTTTATAAATTTTTCCAAGATTTATTGACTTATAAATATATTATTAAATTCATAATCTATATAATTAAATACTTTATTGTTTCTTTAGGTTAAATAGGAGAAACCCCCTAAATTAATTTCCATAATTCCATATAATATTAATACTCATAATTCCATAAAAATTAATATTCATAATTCCTTATACTAATTTAATATTCCTAATTCCATATAATAATTAATATCATCATTCCATATAATATTTAATATTCATAATTCCATATAATAATTTAATACTTAATAGTATTATTAAAGGTTATAATAAAAGAAATCCCTAAATTAATTTAAATTAATTTAGGGGTATTTCATTATATCCCTCTTAAAAGAAACTTCGCCTCGAAGTTTAAAAATCAACTAATAGGCACTCACAACTCACACCGCTTCGAGTGTGCTGAGACAATATAATTCCAATGAAATTCCATACCAATCCAATCCTTTATTTTCATCCATTTCCTAACAACATTCCACTCGAGATTACTCAAAATCAAAACGAGCCAAGATATACCAAGACATAGCATGATGAAAATCATCATCACTGAAATACCCCAAACCTAGTTATGTTGTTTAAAACATCTAATATGGTGTAATAAGACTAAAAAGTCTTAGAAACCTTAGTAAACAAATTTAACTAAAGAAAACACAAATGTGCTTTAAAGTCAATAAGGGCCAAAATGTGCTCTAAGCTTGGGATAAACTTGGTTAAGACCTAATGAACTTACCAAACCTCATTTATACACTAATGACATATTAACCAATTACAAAGAAAACCAGCTGAAAACAAGTTTAAACACAAAATGTGCTTTAAGAAGTCTTAAAGCACATTTTTGAAAAATTGTCTTGTAAATGAGTTTTTAATGGCTAAATGTCCATCATTACTCTTAAATATATATGTGTACTATATAGTATCACATTTGGGTGGCTATATTAATGGGAAATCAAAAATTTCACTTCTAAGTGCCTTGTTTAGGTGAATAGTGATTTTTATAAGCTAGTTATAACATATGTTGTATTAAGTAATTAAATTGACAACAAAGACTAAAATACCCTCATACTAATAACGGGGCCGGTTTTTAAGTGTGTGACTCACCACTCTCTAGTTGATATAATAAGTAAGTAAAGAAAACTAATTAAACTTACTTTTACTTTATAAGCATAAATTCTAAAAGCAAATTCTATCTCATTCTCTCTCTTTCCTTCCTTCATTTCCCACGGTCACAATCTCTTCTTTTCTTCCTTCTTGCTTTTCTCTCTCTCGTGATACCACTACCACCATAGAAACTCCATCTTTGACCTCTTGCTAATCAAGCTCACTTGTCCAAATCAAATTCTAAGAACCACCAATCTCTTCCTCTCATCAAGCTCTTCATTCCTATCTTCTCAAAACTCCAAGAGCCCCATTTCGGTGCCAAGGTGTTCCACCATTGAAGGAGCTTGAGCTTGTATTTTGACATATTGTTGATCTCCTTTGCTTCTAGGTAAGGAATCTCAAAGAAAAATCATGTTTCCTCCATATTTTTACCTTGACCGAAAATACACATTGATATGCTCTTTGTGTGACCTTGTTCTAGCTTCATTCCAACTCTTCATGGACTAGGTGGAGTCCTCTCTTGTTATATATTCAAACTCTCTTCAAAGATCAAGGTAAAACAACTACATTAATGTTTTTGAAACAATGTAAAATTAGGGTTTACAATGAGATGAAGCTATAGCTTGAATACTCATTATAATGTTTGTATATTGTTTAGAACTTGACAAGGAATCAAATACCCTACCGGTCTTGTAGTGAAACAAGAAGGAATTGTTTGAAAAGAGGTAAATCTACTAACCTAATGTTGTTTAATGTTAATGCCTTAGGAGAAATGAGCTTATTAAGCTTATTAAAACTACCTAAAGAGCAAATGGGAAATGACCTAGTAAATGTTCTCAAGGAGACTAGTAAAAACATATGTCTTGTTGTATGTAATCGCAGGTTAAAGGCATATATATTGTGGAAATTCAGTGTTTATGATTTAAGCACTTTAAGGGCCTAAGAGCCATGCATTTTAAGGGCCTAAGTGCCATGCAATTTAAATTATGCACTATATTGTGATGTAGTGTGAATTTGGTGAAGTTGTGTAAGAAAGTGTTCTTGGAGTTCTTAGTGTTCTTGGATGTTTAATGTGATAATATTGTGCTAAGGTGTAACAAAATGCTAGGAGAACCTATGTCGAAATTTAGGAGATGCATAAAGGATTCAAGATGTTATAAAGGAATTTTGATGAACTAGGAAGTGTTCTAGAGTGTAATAAGGACTTAGGCATGATCTTGAGGTTTTAGTATGTACCAAAGTCATTTTGGACTTAGATGAAGGCTTAGGCAACTTTGGTAAAATAAGGAGAAAGTGTAAGCTTAGAAAAAGGAATTTCAAGGATGACATAAGGAAGTTTTGTAAGAAACGATGTTAAAGTAATGATGTTGTGTGGAAGAAACATCTAGGAATAATGATTGGAATAGGCAAGGAATGCCACTTAGAAACTTAAGGAGAGATACTTTAAGGTTGTAGGCTTTGGAGAAATTTGGTTAAGTGTTTAAAGGCTTAGAAATTGGAGAATAATGCCTTGTCCAGAACTTCCGTCCGAATGTGGAAGTCGGACAGGCCCTGTTGAGTAAATGAATTTTCACTCGCGAGCAGTGTCGAACTTGGGAAGTCCGGACACATGTTCGGACGTACCCACCCATCCTTAGGATTATCCTCGAACTGTGTCCGAACTTGGGAAGTCCGGACACATGTTCGGACGTACGGATTTCTGTCTAGATTTTTCTCGGCTCACGTCCGAACTTCCGAAGTCCGGACATAAGTTCGGACGTGTGTCTGTTTTCTGTCTAAAGTCACGGCTTGCGTCCGAACTTGGAAGCTCGGACATAAGTTCGGACAGGCCACTGTATGGACCAAAATTATTGTTTTAGATGGAAATTGCTATCTAAAAATGGTAGTTGGTTAGTAATGATATTATAAGGTTATGTTAAACATGTTAGGTGGGTTTTAAAGGCAATTAAAAGGATGAAAAGTTGTAACAAGTGTAAGTAAAAATAAACTAGTAGTGTTGAGTAGAGAATGTTTAATGGACTAGTGCGTTAATTAACCGACGTTACTAATGTGTTTAGGATTCTCGCAAGGTGGAAATCAGTCGAGGCAAGGACCAAGGTATGGTTTTCTTGCAGTCTGTTGCCTACCGGTTTACACCGGCTTGTGTGTTGTTTGTTTTTTTCTGTGTGCTTATGACTTTGTAAGATTAAACCATGAAAAGAGTTTACGGTTGTGTAAATATTATTATGTTGTTAAGTATGACTCTCTCTCTCCCTTGTGTGTGTCTAACAAGACTTGACCTATTATTGTGAATTATTTGTTGAGTTCAATGATGGACTACTAACAAGGGCTAACGGGGGAAGTGAGGAGTCCGGTCTGTTCCGGCCACGCGTGTGAGTATGGGAGTCGATGTCATAACCGGTTCGATTCTCTCTGTATGTTATGGTATAAGTTTCCAATTTGGTTTCTAACCTTCCCTTTAGCTTAACCAAGGCTATTTTACTGACTCACGTCGGGCCACAGGGGCATACTATGTGTTATTTCGGTGTGCATGGATCACTATATCCGAGGCATCTTGTGTTAAGTTAAACCGTTCAATCTAACCGGACGGTAACGAGTTATGTAACGAGCTAAGTATGAGCGTGGCAACTCTCTAGCTCTTAATGGGGACTAACTGTGTTGGTTCTCTTCCTAAAAGGAATTGTATGTCTGTGTTGTGTGTTATGATGTGTACAATACCCATGTTATGTTATATATGTATGAATTGTGCGTTTTAAAATAAATACCATGTCATCATGACAAATAGTTGCGCACATTCCGGTAGTTGATGGGCTGCGCGTTAACCATGCCAGCCAAGGGTTGCTGACCCCCTCGGGGGATCCATATTTCTTTTACTGCAGGATGAGGATCGAAGAAGCGGAGTGGCTCTAGATCCTAGGGTGTAGTTTACTTTTGGAGTACTTTTGGATGTTTGCCCGGGATGCGCCTGCGCTCCCGTGGCGTGTTATATACTTGATTATGGCGGTTTACGGTGACGGTATACAGTGAGGAATTATGTAAACACTCGGTATTTTGTTGATGTATATATATTGGATTAGTTCTATGCTCGGAGTCTGATCATCAGACCGGTACACTTGTATTTATTCAGCCTTGTTAACCACGTGGGTGGTTGACGGCGTTGTACACCAATCGTTTAGTTACTGTTTAGGTCGTTTACTTTCCGCTGCGATTTCAAGTAATGTGTTGTGCGTAGTAGGGGTGTTACAAAAAAGTGGTAGTGAGCGATATCGCTCTGATGACTAAATACCGAGCTTAGGGATATACTGAGTTAGGAAACCTAACTACATATACCTAAGTGAACAGATTTGGAAAGGTTGACCACTAAATAAGTGTGGAGATACCTTATTATCGGGAAGCGTTACAATCATTGGACCGATAAGTGTGCAAGCATAATGCTAATGAGATGTTCATATGAATTCAGATGGCAGGTAGACCACGAGGTAGAGGCCGCGGGCGCGGTACTGGAGGTATGGGTGACCAGGGCGATGATACTACGGCACAGACCATGGCTGAGGCAGTTGCAGCCGCCGTAGCCCAGTTGGTACCCGACTTGGTTGATCTGAGGCCGCCCTCATTCAGTGGGGAGACCGATCCCCGTAAGCTCGAGGCATACATCTCCGAAATGGAGACGCCTTCGAAACCCTAGCACCACCTGAGCAGGTCAAGGTACGACTTGCTGCTTACTACTTGAAGGGCTCGGCACAAACTGGTGGAAGCTTGTGCGAGAGGCAGAGTTGCTGACCCGACTTTTCAGTGGAGGGAGTACACGGCTCTACTGCGAGCCAAATACTACCCTATACATGTGCAAGAGGCCAAGCGCCTGGAGTTGGACAATCTGAGGCAAGGGGATAAGATGACGGTAGATGAGTACTACTCAGCCTTTCGGACTTATCCACCTGCTACCGATCTGGGTTACTCAGACCGGATTCTTGTGAACCGTTTCTACAACGGACTGAACTATCGCCTACCTACGGCATGGGGCCTACTGGATATACCACTTTGCAGGTAAAGGAACTACAGTGTAATGTGAATAAGTATGTACGATGTGTTAATGTCTTGTGAGTTTATTTGGCGGGGCATAACTGACACCCTAATATAGGAGTGCTATCATGCCGCTGCTATCGTGGAGATCACCGTCCGTCTGAGGGACGAGGAGAGTGCGCTCAAGCGCAAGGCTCAGAACGAGGGCCAAGGCACGCAAGGGCAGTGGGGAGGGAAGAAGAAGAAATCATACCCCCAGTCCCAGAAAGCAGCAACAGGGTGGCAAGGGCCAGACCCAGACCACCACCGCTGAGGAGCCTCTAGCTCACTACTATGCGTATGCGGCCAAGCCCCTACGTTCTTACCCACCTAAGGTAATTGTCTAACTGTGTGATAAGTTAGAGTATGTTGATAAGTTGTGGAACAAGTATTGATTGTGTATTGTGATAGCAGCTAGCACGGGCTCTGGACCGGAGCGCCACTATTACTGCAAGTGGTGCAACGGAGACCACCCCGGCAAGGACTGCAAAGGTAACGATGTTCAGTGCCGATACTGTAAGAGATGGGTCACCGCGATCATGAATGCTGGCAAACCCAACAGTAGGAACTACAGGCCCAAGGGGCAATGGAAGGGTAAGGCCACTACGACCACCGATGGCCAGAAGACGGCAAACCAGCCACCCCCAGATCAGAGGTACACAGAGTCCCAGAAGGGGAAGGGGTCGGGGTCCAACAAGGCCACCCTGAATGTGGTGGACCGGTCTGAGGCGCCAGGGCCCTCTTCTAGACCAGGTACCACCTAAACTGTTAAATGTAATAAGTGTCTGCATACCGCATTACATGCATGTGGGTGAGTGGGTTTAAATAAACAACCATGTGAGTAAATAAATGAAGTATAGTGTGAGATTTACCTAATAAGAGTACTCTAAACTTAAAGGAACTTTCAATGTATGTTATCCAATCCCACCCACACCAAACCCTGAAGAAACCACCATCAACATCACCGACTTTCCATTGGAGCAATGTTAGGTCATCCAGCCAGGTATGATACTCTTAAATGGATACCTGACACCGGAAGCACAAATCCATATCATCAGACGATGCGACGAACTTGGAGCAAAACCAGGAGGGTTCTACACACCCGAATACCCGAACGGAGCAAGGATGCAATTGAAGATGATGTGCATGGGTAAGGACTGGAACCCTTACACCAAGTCATATCAAGAAGTGTGAGCTGAAGATAGAGCAACGGTACCAAGTATACCAGAGGAGTTCCATGCGGTCGTTAACCACGCCGTGGGAATTGCTCAACAAGTTGAAAAGGATTCAATTCCAAGTGTGAAAACAGATCTATGTATTGTGAACTTCTACCAGAAAGGTGGACGGTTAGGTATACACCAAGACAAGGACGAGTCACCCGAGTCTTTGAGTAAGGGAGTACCCGTGGTGTCTTGGTCCATTGGTGATACCTGTTTGTTATGGCGAGCAGAAGCGTGCTGACCTCGCGAAGAAGTTACTGTTGAAATCGGGAGACGTATTAATCATGGGTGGGCAATCAAGGATGCTATACCATGGCATCAGAAAGATCAAACTGAATACCGCACCGTCGGCAGTGATCAATGCCACACACATGAAACCCGGACGTTTGAATTTGACCTTCAGACAGTTTTAAGCCTTGTATAATTATGTTGATAGACCATGTGTATTAAGAATGTTGTAAGTGTAAATCATGGCGACAGTATAAGCCAATGAATGTTGTAAAAAGAGTGCGTTAATGAATAAAGTGGAGTTGTTTGAAGCATATAAATCGTGTTGTTACCCAATACTCATTAGTTTGCCAATGAATTAGGCTGTGCACTCGGAACGGGAGGTATGCTGTCTGCAATAAGGCAGAAGCCGGCAAGAGCGGCACAATCCTCACCGGTACCTTTCCAGTGAATGGCGTGGATGCATCGATCTTGTTCGACTCTGGAGCCTCACACACATTCATTTCCCTATCATTTGCGAAGAGGATGGGTTAGACGGTGAAGAGATGCCAGACTTCGTGGTCACTCTCCCGTCGAAAGAGCGGATCAGATGTACCCGCTACTACCGAGATGCTATTGTTCGAATCAGGGGTGAAGAGTTTCCGATCGACTTGATAGAGTTCGACGGACTAGGCTTTGATGTGATTGTCGGGATGAACTGGTTGGAGCGGTACATGGGCAGAATCCTGTGTGCCGAGCATCGACTGCTTCTTCGGAGTCCATCTGGGGTTACCATATCTTACCGCCAGAGGCCCAGGGAGCCTTCGACTCAGATCATCACCGCCATGGCTATGTATCACGAGTTACGACGAGGGAGTGATGTATACCTCTGCTATGTCCAGGACATAGAGAGAGACCCTGAGTTTAGCCCAGATGTGCCGGTAGTGTCGGAGTTTCCTGATGTATTTACTAAGGAACTACCGGGCATGCCGCCAGCACGAGAGGTTGAGTTCGAGATTGATCTAGTTCCGGGCACCGGACCCATCGCGAAAGCACCTTATCGTATGGCTCCAGCAGAGATGACAGAGCTCAAGGAGCAGCTGAGAGACCTACTCGACAAGGGCTTTATCCGCCCCAGTGTTTCACCATGGGGAGCGCCGTCCTCTTCGTGAAGAAGAAGGACGGTAGCCTCCGCCTGTGTATTGATTATCGGGAGCTGAATGCTGCTACAGTGAAGAACCGTTACCCCTTACCACGCATCGACGATCTATTTGATCAGCTGAGGGGAGCATCAGTATTCTCCAAGATAGACCTACGTTCCGGATACCACCAGATTGCCATCCGTGACAGTGATATCGAAAAGACAGCTTTCAGAACTAGGTATGGGCATTATGAGTTCACAGTTATGCCGTTTGGCTTGTCAAATGCACCAGCAAAGTTCATGGACTTAATGAACCGTTTGTTCCAAGATCAGTTGGACAAATCAGTGGTAGTCTTCATCGATGACATACTTGTGTATTCGAAATCGAGAGGTGAGCATGAAAGCCACCTGAGAGATGTATTGCAAACATTGAGAAAGAATCAGCTGTATGCTAAATTTTCTAAGTGTGAATTTTGGTTGAACCAAGTATCTTTCCTTGGACATGTGATTTCTGAGGCCGGGATCGCTGTTGATCCGGCAAAGATAGATGCAGTGCGCACCTGGCCTAGGCCGAAGACAGTTACCGACATCAGGAGCTTCCTCAGTCTGGCAGGTTACTATAGGAGATTTGTGAAGAACTTCTCCAGTGTCTCGAAGCCGATGACTTCCTTGATGAAAAGGATGCACCATTCGAGTGGACAGTTGACTGTGAGAGTTCTTTCGCGAGTCTCAAGGATGCTCTGACTCTGCACCGATTCTGACATTACCAGACGGTCCAGATGGTTTCGAGGTCTATTGCGACGCATCAGGCAGGGGTTGTGTTGTATTGATGCAGCACGGGAAGGTCGTAGCTTACGCCTCCCGACAGCTGAAGAAGCATGAGGAGAACTACCCTACCCACGACTTAGAATTGGGGGCCATTGTCTTCGCACTGAAGATATGGCGACATCACTTGTATGGGGTAAGTGTGACGATTTATTCTGACCACAAGAGTTTAAAGTACTTGTTCACTCAGAAGGAGTTGAACATGAGGCAAAGAAGGTGGGTTGAATTTCTGAATGATTATGACATCAATTTACAGTACAAGGAGGGTAAGGCAAATGTGGTAGCTGACGCACTCTCTCCATTCGCTAGTCTCTCATACTGGCTTGGTTGAAGAGGTGCGGAGTGCTCAGATGACGGATCAGTACATGATGGAGATTAGACAGAAGCTTATTGATGGCACATTCGAGGGTCAGAAGTACGACTTCAGACTCCACGATGATGACCTGATTAGGCTCAATGGCCGGTTGTGTATACCCAGGAGTAGCGCTGAGTTGAAGGAGCGCATATTGAGTGAATCCCATCGTTCTACTACTTCGATTCACCCCGGAGCTTCAAAGATGTATAAAGGTACGAAAAGATATTTCTGGTGGGCTGGAATGAAAAAGGATGTGAATGACTATGTGTTGAGGTGTCTCACTTGTCAGAAGGTCAAGTTTGAGCACCGACGGCCTGGTGGTATGGTGCAGCCAATGCCAGTGCCGGAATGGAAGTTCCATGACATATCTATGGACTTCGTGGTAGGGCTTCCGCCTACTAGGGGAGGTCTGAATATGATTTGGGTTGTGGTAGACCGACTGACCAAGGTAGCCCCATTCATTCCGATGAAGGACACCTGGAAAGTGGCAAGATTGGCAGAACTATTCGATAAAGAAATTGTAAGACATCATGGTGTACCAAAGACAATTGTATCTGACAGAGATACCAGATTCTTATCCAGATATTGGAAGTCTACACGAGAGGCATTGGGTACTGAACTGAAATTGAGTACAGCGTTTCACCCACAGACCGATGGTCAGAGTGAGCGCACTATTCAGACACTTGAGGATATGCTACGTGCATGTGCACTTGACTTTCAGACCAGCTGGATTGATAAGTTACATCTGATCGAGTTCAGTTACAACAACAGTTATCATGCAACGATCAAGATGTCTCCCTTCCAGGCATTGTACGGTAGACCATGCCGCACGCCATTATGCTGGGATGAGTCGAGTGAGACGGTCATTATAGGACCAGAGTATCTTGAGCAAGTTCAGGCAGAAGTTCGCCAGATCAGGGCTAATATGAAAGCAGCTCAGGATAGACAGAAGTCGTACACAGATGTGCGCCGACGTGACCTGGAGTTCGCCGTGGGCGATCAGGTATTTTTGAGAGTATCCCCCATGAAGGGAGTGTTTCGTTTTGGCCAGAAGGGCAAGTTGAGCCCAAAATATGTGGGGCCTTATGTTGTGACGGAGCGGATCGGCCCGGTAGCTTATAGACTTGACTTACCCGCCGAGCTGGGCAAGGTACATGATGTATTTCATGTGTCCCAGTTGAAGAAGTATATGTCTCATCCGTCTCATGTGCTTCAGCCAGAAAGGCTAACTTTAGAGCCGACCATGCGATCAGTGGAGACTCCGGTACGGATTCTGGACACTAAGACTCGAGACACTCGCCATAAGTCTGTGAGACTGGTGAAGGTTCTCTGGTCTAACCAGGACGTTAAGGAGGCCACTTGGGAGCTGGAAGATAAGATGAAGGCAAAGTACCTGTCGTTGTTTACTTCCTAGTGTTTGTATGTATAGGGTACGGGGCGTACCCCTATTTAAGGGGGGTAGAGCCGTTTCGGTTATGGTTGTGTGCGACATGTATATGTATACATTGTCTATGTCATGTTACAGACCGCTGAGTCTGAATGATGTTGTGATGTTTTGTTGTTTGGACCATGTGTCCGATATGATGTAAGATGTTGTTAATGTGATATAGAAGTGTTGTTGATATGTGTTCTCATGTTCTAATGTCTAGGTCATGTAGAAGTATGAACTTTGGGGACAAAGTTCTTTTAAGGGGGGTAGATTGAAATACCCCAAACCTAGTTATGTTGTTTAAACACCTAAATATGGTGTAATAAGACTAAAAAGAGTCTTAGAAACCTTAGTAAACAAATTTAAACTAAAGAAAACACAAAATGTGCTTTAAAGTCAATAAGGGCCAAAATGTGCTCTAAGCTTGGGATAAACTTGGTTAAGACCTAATGAACTTACCAATACCTCATTTATACACTAATGAACATATTAAACCAATTACCAAAGAAAACCAAGCTTGAAAACAAGTTTAAACACAAAATGTGCTTTAAGAAGTCTTAAAGCACATTTTTGAAAAATTATCTTGTAAATGAGTTTTTAATGGCTAAATGTCCATCATTACTCTTAAATATATATGTGTACTATATAGTATCACATTTGGGTGGCTATATTAATGGGAAATCAAAAATTTCACTTCTAAGTGCCTTGTTTAGGTGAATAGTGATTTTTATAAGCTAGTTTATAACATATGTTGTATTAAGTAATTAAATTGACAAACAAAGACTAAAATACCCTCATACTAATAAAGGGGGCCGGTTTTTAAGTGTGGTGACTCACCACTCTCTAGTTGATATAATAAGTAAGTAAAGAAAACTAATTAAACTTACTTTTTACTTTATAAGCATAAATATCTCTTAAAAGCAAATTCTATCTCATTCTCTCTTTTCCTTCCTTCATTTCCCACGGTCACAATCTTCTTCTTTCTTCCTTCTTGCTGTTCTCTCTCGGTGATACCACTACCACCATAGAAACTCCATCTTTGACCTCTTGCTAAATCAAGCTCACTTGTCCAAATCAAATTCTAAGACCACCAATCTCTTCCTCTCATCAAGCTCTTCATTCCTATCTTCTCAAAACTCCAAGAGCCCCATTTCGGTGCCAAGGTGTTCCACCATTGAAGGAGCTTGAGCTTGTATTTTGACATATTGTTGATCTCCTTTGCTTCTAGGTAAGGAATCTCAAAGAAAAATCATGTTTCCTCCATGTTTTTACCTTGACCGAAAATACACATTGATATAGCTCTTTGTGTGACCTTGTTCTAGCTTCATTCCAACTCTTCATGGACTAGGTGGAGTCCTCTCTTGTTATATATTCAAACTCTCTTCAAAGATCAAGGTAAAACAACTACATTAATGTTTTTGAAACAATGTAAAATTAGGGTTTACAATGAGATGAAGCTTATAGCTTGAATACTCATTATAATGTTTGTATATTGTTTAGAACTTGACAAGGAATCAAATACCCTACCGGTCTTGTAGTGAAACAAGAAAGGAATTGTTTGGAAAAGAGGTAAATCTACTAACCTAATGTTGTTTAATGCCTTAGGAGAAATGAGCTTATTAATGCTTATTAAAACTACCTAAAGAGCAAATGGGAAATGACCTAGTAAATGTTCTCAAGGAGACTAGTAAAATAACATATGTCTTGTTGTATGTAATCGCAGGTTAAAGGCATATATATTGTGGAAATTCAGTGTTTATGATTTAAGCACTTTAAGGGCCTAAGAGCCATGCATTTTAAGGGCCTAAGTGCCATGCAATTTAAATTATGCACTATATTGTGATGTAGTGTGAATTTGGTGAAGTTGTGTAAGAAAGTGTTCTTGGTGTTCTTAGTGTTCTTGGATGTTTAATGATGATAATATTGTGCTAAGGTGTAACAAAATGCTAGGAGAACCTATGTCGAAATTTAGGAGATGCATAAAGGATTCAAGATGTTATAAAGGAATTTTGATGAACTAGGAAGTGTTCTAGAGTGTAATAAGGACTTAGGCATGATCTTGAGGTTTTAGTATGTACCAAAGTCATTTTGGACTTAGATGAAGGCTTAGGCAAACTTTGGTAAAATAAGGAGAAAGTGTAAGCTTAGAAAAAGGAATTTCAAGGATGACATAAGGAGTTTTAGTTTGTAAGAAACGATGTTAAAGTAATGATGTTGTGTGGAAGAAACATCTAGGAATAATGATTGGAATAGGCAAGGAATGCCACTTAGAAACTTAAGGAGAAGATACTTTAAGGTTGTAGGCTTTGGAGAAATTTGGTTAAGTGTTTAAAGGCTTAGAAATTGGAGAATAATGCCTTGTCCGAACTTCCGTCCGAATGTGGAAGTTCGGACAGGCCCTGTTGAGTAAAGGAATTTTCACTCGCGAGCAGTGTCCGAACTTGGGAAGTCCGGACACATGTTCGGACGTACCCACCCATCCTTAGGATTATCCTCGAACTGTGTCCGAACTTGGGAAGTCCGGACACATGTTCGGACGCACGGATTTCTGTCTAGATTTTTCTCGCCTCACGTCCGAACTTCCAAAGTCCGGACATAAGTTCGGACGTGTGTCTGTTTTCTGTCTAAAGTCACGGCTTGCGTCCGAACTTGGAAGCTCGGACACAAGTTCGGACAGGCCACTGTATGGACCAAAAATTATTGTTTTAAGATGGAAATTGCTATCTAAAAATGGTAGTTGGTTAGTAATGATATTATAAGGTTATGTTAAACATGTTAGGTGGGTTTTAAAGGCAATTAAAAGGATGAAAAGTTGTAACAAGTGTAAAGTAAAAATAAACTAGTAGTGTTGAGTAGATAATGTTAATAATGGACTAGTGCGTTAATTAACCGACGTTACTAATGTGTTTAGGATTCTCGCAAGGTGGAAATCAGTCGAGGCAAGGACCAAGGTATGGTTTTCTTGCAGTCTGTTGCCTACCGGTTTACACCGGCTTGTGTGTTGTTTGTTTTTTTTCTGTGTGCTTATGACTTTGTAAGATTAAACCATGAAAAGAGTTTACGGTTGTTAAATATTATTATGTTGTTAAGTATGACTCTCTCTTCCCTTGTGTGTGTCTAACAAGACTTGACCTATTATTGTGAATTATTTGTTGAGTTCAATGATGGACTACTAACAAGGGCTAACGGGGGAAGTGAGGAGTCCGGTCTGTTCCGGCCACGCGTGTGAGTATGGGAGTCGATGTCATAACCGGTTCGATTCTCTCTGTATGTTATGGTTAAGTTTCCAATTTGGTTTCTAACCTTCCCTTTAGCTTAACCAAGGCTATTTTACTGACTCACGTCGGGCCACAGGGTCATACTATGTGTTATTTCGGTGTGCTTGGATCACTATATCCGAGGCACCTTGTGTTAAGTTAACCGTTCAATCTAACCGGACGGTAACGAGTTATGTAACGAGCTAAGTATGAGCGTGGCAACATTCTCTAGGCTCTTAATGGGGACTAACTGTGTTGGTTCTCTTCCTAAAAGGAATTGTATGTGTGTGTTGTGTGTTATGATGTGTACAATACCCATGTTATGTTATATATGTATGAATTGTGCGTTTTAAAATAAATACCATGTCATCATGACAAATAGTTGCGCGCATTCCGGTAGTTGATGGGCTGCGCGTTAACCATGCCAGCCAAGGGTTGCTGACCCCCTCGGGGGATCCATATTTCTTTTACTGCAGGATGAGGATCGAAGAAGCGGAGTGGCTCTAGATCCTAGGGTGTAGTTTACTTTTGGAGTACTTTTGGATGTTTGCCCGGGATGCGCCTGTGCTCCCGTGGCGTGTTATATACTTGATTATGACGGTTTACGGTGATGGTATACAGTGAAGGAATTATGTAAACACTCGGTATTTTGTTGATGTATATATATGGTTATTAGTTCTATGCTCGGGAGTCTGATCATCAGACCGGTACACTTGTATTTATTCAGCCTTGTTAACCACGTGGGTGGTTGACGGCGTTGTAGCACCAATCGTTTAGTTACTGTTTAGTCGTTTACTTTCTGCTGCGATTTCAAGTAATGTGTTGTGCGTAGTAGGGGTGTTACAGTCACATACTGTGTCATAATGTAAAAACCCAGCACATACAAACACCTCTCATTCTGCTAATAAGGCAACATGGCATAACCTGGATGAGGTGACGGAAGAGTATGCCAGTATATCCCCCTTAAAAGAGCTAAGGTACGCCCTCGTACCGCTACTAACGAGAACCACAGAAGGATAGGAAAACATCGTGCGAAAAGATGTGGGTACTTCACTCAGAACACACTATCCAATAAGGTTGTTTCAAAAACCAATCACAACAACATGCATGGACCATATTAGACTACCAAACATTCAGTTTCTGTTTTCTTTAATTACTTGATGTTTATTTCAAACGCCACATTCAAAGGATTCAACACCTTATTAACCAGCTTTGTTGTAAATTTTATCGCACTGTTGATTTTATCTGCGATCGATATATATATCTGTATCTCTTGATTGTTTTGTATTTGTATTTTCTTAACTGTTATAAAATTTTATTTTATGATCCTTATCCTTTCATTTTATGACCGGTACGAATTATATGTCATTATATGATCATTTATCATATCAATTATATTAACAAGCTATAAATCAGGTGTAACGTACTTGAGTAGTTTAAAATAATATTTCAGATCATTTAATAATCCTCAATAATCTTCCAAAATTATCTTCAAGGGTTTATTAGCCAACCATATGTTAAAATATTATAAAATAAATATTTTCTGTGACTTTTCAAGTTTCAATTGTTTTTATAATTAACTATAGTATTGTAGACGAACCATTAGGTATTTACTTCATAAAATTTACTTATTATATATTTACATAATTTCACACAAGGCAGAGTTTTAGGAAGTTCTCATTAATTATAATGTAGCTCCAAAATCTGATTCCTTTATCTTAAAATTTATATTTTTTTAAGGTAGGGACTCTATATAAAATTTTAAGTCAAATGAACTAGTCTAATGAAAACTCACTCACTCTTGGTAATTATTTTTCTTAAGGTTTGTTCTATGTAAGTATTCTTCTGATTATTAAATCTTAGTACTCCCTTAGACAATGGTGGCTTTTGTAAATATCACTCTTAGTGTGACTTCTAAACTTTTATCTATGTATAATGTTAAACTTCTAAATAAACATGAGGATTTCCAAATCTTTAAGTAACTCTCAATTTTTCACTAGACGCTCAATACTCCAAGTATTTAAGGCTCAATAATATTTAGTTTATTATTACTCATGTGTTTTCACTCCATAGGTAAGTATTTTTCACCAAGGATTTAACTCGGTAAACTCTTTACATGTATGAATTTTGTACTGGATCTTAATATATAAGTTTTAAATTGTTCATTGTGGCTAGTAATGAAATATGCCTAGCTCAAGATTTCATGATGGTAACGTCTTACCACCACTTCCCCTCAAGTTCAACACAATCCATCACCTGCGTAGAAGATTATATACGGTTAGATGACAAGGCTTGTCTAGCCCCTAAACTTCCAGAAGTGGGTGTGCACCCCCACTACTTTCAGCCTAGGAGTTCGTCGCACCAGGCACTTCCCGTAGGGTGTTAGGTTTATATGTTTTCTTTCTAAAGTTAACATGGAGTTTTAGTGTGTTTTACAGGTTCAGATGTTGAACTATATATATATATATATTCTTGTAGTTTATTGTTGCAAGGTATAACAACACATCACACTCAACAGACATTCATAAAAAGAAAAGTGTATAAAGGAATCAATCACTAATCTAAGAAGGGTTAGGAGTCGTGCCTTACTGGAATCCTCACTTCCCAATTCTACCCCAATTCCCCCGTTTTAAGTGCACCTATAATCTAAGTATTTCACTCGGCTTGTTTTCTCAGGTTCAGAGCGTAACTACACTCTAATACCACTTTCTGTAACGCCCTTACTTACAATAAACACAGTGGAATATAAAATCTCTACTGGCGTTTACAGACCATCGGGTTCCAAACACCCGGCACCAAACCTCACCAATTACAACTTATAAAATTACAAAAGCTACGGTCTGAACTCGAGAAAAACAACATAAACATAACTACTAGTAAAACAGAATAACTCTCCACGATTCCTAATTTCCATCCCAATCACTCATGTTCTTCGTGGCCACCTATATAAACAATTTATACCTGCAAGATGAAACCAAGTAGCCCACCCCGAGAGGGGTGAGTCAGTTCCCTGGAATGGAACTGGTACAATTCTCCAAAACAATCTTTAAATCAAAACTCTTCAAAATAAACAGTAACTTGAAATTAAACTCTTGAAAGTAAAATAGGGAAACAAGGCACTTTAAAATCACCAAGCCAAAGATAACAAGTTAAGGATAAAGATAAATAATAGAATGGTAAAGTTAGTCAAACAAAACCACACCATGTGTTAGTGAACATCCAATGCCTTAGATAAACCCAATTCCCGTTAGGAGTAGAAAGACTCAGATAGTCACAAAGGACTAGGAATGATAAGATAGATCCAAGAACCAATAACTCAAGAGTGGAATAATTCAACTAGGAGAGATGGCCCCCACCGCCAAGTACGTCCTTTTAGGACAGGGGATATACAGCCCCTCACTGTCTACAACGTCCCTTTTGGGACAGGGGATATACAGCCCCTCACTGTCTACTACGTCCCTTTTGGGACAGGGGATATAGAGCCCTTCACTGTCTACCACGTCCCTTTTGGTACAGGGGATATACAGCCCCTCACTGTTACCATTGAAGACGCGCGCACGTCGAAACCTCAAGAATCAGCTCATGGATGAAACGATATCCAGAGTCAATAGAAGAATTTACCAAAATTGACCTTTTCCAAATTCCCACCAGAACACTAACTACCCAGAGCAATACCAAAACACTCAGTCCTACAAAGTACAGAAGCGTAAACCCTAAGCAGTCAATGTCTAATGGAAAAACCAAATAGAAGGAACCAATACCCAAGTGAGTTTCACATTCAAGGCTCAGTTAGTCACACAGGCTGAGTTAGTCACACAACCATTTCATTTTAGAAATTCCTCTTAAACTCAGTTAGCGTTTTTCGAAAACGTCTCATAAGTCAATCAGCAAAAGTATCGGAGTACGAGAAATCGTACTGGTCAACACTGTAGCAGTTCTAGTAAACTCGTGCAAAAATTCAACAATCTCTGAGGAACATTGAAGATAATTTACTATCAATAACCTGTACCCTAAGTTAAACTTAAATAAATTCCTCTCTCTTATTTCCAAATCTCAATTATCTTATAAGCCCTCGCTTAAATGTTATGTATAACCTTTGACTTATTTCAGAAGGTTGTATAGCCCAAGGTTGTAGGATCAAGGAATGTATTTTATTAACACCTGCTAACTGTCCACTCTATCCACTTTATTCGTATTTAACCACAATCCTCACATTAATACTTTTGAGACCTTTATATCATAGATGTGTTTATATTATATAATTAAATCTAAGAATTTCAATAATAATCTTAAGCTCAATACCTTTATTCTTAATTTAGAATAAACATTGTATTATGACCTATGATGGATTCATCTCAGAATACTAAACTATTATCTCACAATGTAAAGATTATGTATTTAAACAATATCTACTAGATAACCCATTATGATTAAGTCTTTCCCTTAACTTAATCAAGATCTACATCTTGTATATTGGAATCGTAGTGTTGTAGACACATTTTATTATAACTTAATTGAGCCACTAAACTTAATTATCATATCCTTAGTTCAGAATGACTTTCTATTATAACCGTCTAACAATCTTGTCACAAGATGTTGAATTACCTCTCACATTGAAATAACTATATTATTAACTTAGACTTATCGAACTCTTACATTTAGTATTCACAAGATATCTTATTTACTTTATCGTTCACTATACAATAAGGTGTTTTAAGATAACCTTTTATGTATCATTGCTTACATTTAATTTCTTAAATGTTTTATTTTAACACACATTCCCTCCATAGACTATGTATATTCCTTTTATACTAAACCTCAATAAAATTAAGTCTTAAATACGTTTTAAATTATTTACAAAACCTAAGGTTTCAAAGGAATAGCGTAATAAATTATTTCCCTTTAATATGTTTTAGGATAAACATTATATCTTAACTAAGGTAAATCCCCATTCATAAGTGAAATTGCCAATTATTTAATAAGATCATCTATCCTGAAAATTCTCATATTTTATATTCAAATAACATATCATTATTTCCCATTACCGTAAAGTATATCAATATCTTCTGTAACTTAGTTTTTATCTAATAAAAGGTTCAAAGGTTTTAAGTATCAAATATTCCTATTTATAAACCTTCTATAAATTCTAACTACTAATACCTCACTTAATTGTAACTCCATCCTAATTTGGTAATAAATGTTATAAATGCATTTCATATGGCTTATCTAATGCCAAGAAACTTAAGGATTATTATTTGATAATTTTCCAAATCATAGTTTAATATAGTTTTATATCATAATCCTTTTAATGATTTTATCTTAAAACATTAAGTTATATTTCAATACCATAAATGCTAAGAAGTGATTAAATCTAGACTTACTAATCCACCTCACATTTAGATGTAAAAGTATTTTATTTATTTTTTATTGTTTATATTATTAAGATTTTTAGACGTAAAAGTATTACATTTATTTATCATTAATTATAGAATAAGATCTATTTGTGTAACATTTTATGGAATCTAATCACAATTTTTCCTAAGTTTTAACTTATTAATTACTTAACCCAATTTTAGATTTACATTCTGGTTATTGACAAATAATACTATACCTGTATTTAAATAGGATTTAAATAATTCTTAGAAATTCAAAGGTAACTCAAACTCAATGTCATAACCATAAATTAATACCACCCCATATAATATTCTTTTATTAGTATTATGTAGAGGTTTAGTTTAACTTATTAATTCCTTCATATTCTACTTCCTATAAGGTATTTTATTTCTTTTATTTATTTATTTATTTATCGTATATGTATACTAGGATTTATTCAAGACATTCTTTATGTAGTTTAATTGCAGTTAATTATTTATATTAACTTTTACACATATCTACATCCAAAATATGGTTTATAAAATAAAGTATTTTCCTTAGTCTCAATTAATTATATTAACTACCATATTATATAATTAATATAAATGTAGATTAATTTAGTTCCTTGATTTAACCTAAGTTACTATTTATTTCTTTTGTATATATGCATATATATATATATATTTATTACACTTAAAATTTTATACCCAAAAATATTTATTAACATTCTGTATCAAATGTTAGTTTAGTCTTATTACATTTTCCCCAACCTATAAAGTTTATTAATCATCTATACTTTAATTTTCGGTTACATTAAAAACCTTATATTATAAGGTAACTTATGAAAAACCTTAGAAATACAATTTTTAAACTTATTTCCCCTTGTCCAAAAATTCCCAAATTAAGTATATAGTAACTAAAAAATTTTAGACATATTATAAATTTATTTTATTTCATAAAAATCTTTTTAAATTAGCCAAATAATTCCAGAACACCCGTAACTTGCAAAAATCATAACTTATGTTTAAAAACTCCAAAACCATAATAATTTACATCAAAATAAACTAGATTAAATAAGGAAGCAATGGTTAAAATTTAAAGTCAAAATACATTCGGAAAGGTATTTTAATTAACTCAACACATTAGGGTTATTTACTGGAATTTATAAAACTTTAATAAACTTAAATCTGAAACGTTTTAATCTCGGCCGTCCAGATCTTTTAACCCCGATCAGACGGACCCTGAACTCCCAGTTCATCCGCGAGCAACTCAACCAAGTCGAGTACTAATTCAACAATTCCTCACAATCTACAGAACCAAATTGAGTGATTTTTATTTCTATGGTTTCGAAATTCAATTACGGTTCCATTGATACTAATTTCGCTAGCTATAATGCAGGATTCATGAGTTTTCGATTTCTGCTTCGAAGTTAGGGTTCATATTTGTTTCCGAATTCAAAACTACCAAATTCACTCAATCTAATGCGTAATTGATGCAATTGAAACATGTTTTTGACCGATAATGTAATATAGATTAGCAAGGTTGAAGGAATTTGAAGAAAACTTACCGGAATTGCTCGAATCGAAAGGATTTGAAATCGAATTCTGGAAAAACGCCCCCTTTACAACCCGATTGAGTAGCCTACTTTGCAACGCTATAATTTTCAGTACAGAACGAGTTAGAACTAGTTCTTGGGCATAATCTAAAGAAGAAACTTAGCTCTACACAATGATAACAAGAACTCACCCTAACTTGCACTACACAGATAGAAATCGAAGCTGGAAGTTGCGAGTATACCTTGCGTTTTCTGGAAAGAAAACTATGATTTTATGTGGTGACGAATCCGAAACTTTAGACACCTCGTTCTTGCAAACGGTTGGGAATTGGCTTTGGTCATCAACACGAAAGTTTTAGAGGGATTAGAGCTCTTCAAAACGAGCTAAAGAACATGGAAGTTGGCTGAGAAACGAAGAAGTTATGGCAAGACGAAGTTACCTGAATCGAAGGAAAGACTGGAAACTACAGTTTCGGTTTGTGCTGGGTGGCTACTTTGGCTCGAATTTCCGGTTGATTTAGGACGAATTAGGGTTAGTGTGAGTTATGGTTGTTTGGAGGAAGTGTAGGAGAAGACAACAAAAAAGACGGCACTCAAAAATTTCAAAAGATGAGAAAGTTATGAAGGTCACAAGTTAGGGCAAAGTCTGGTATCGGTTACCGGAAATATAGGAGATAAAATCAGCTAAGTGTTGGCGGCCTGTGACTGATTGACACGTGGCAGGTTTCAAAATTTTGACTCTAAACTTCAATCTATCATAACTTTGGCTAGGATGATCCGTTTTTGACGTTCTTTTTATCAATCTTCATGGTTTTGCATAACCTTTTTATTGGTACAGGTTTCATGTGCTAGTTTGACCATTAAAAATGTCAACCCTAGCAAGGCTTAATAAGCTTTAAGGTTCTAGAATTTTATATTGACTTTTATGTTTCAAAACAATGTTCCAACTCTTTCTAAAATCTTTATAATATACTTGGAGTGTTTATAAAATTTTCCAAGATTTATTGACTTTTAAATATTATTATTAAATTCATATACTATATAATAATATATAATAATTAAATACTTTATTGTTTTCTTTAGGGTTAAATAGGAGAAACCCCCTAAATTAATTTCCATAATTCCATATAATATTAATACTCATAATTCCATACAATAATTTAATATTCATAATTCCTTATACTAATTTAATATTCCTAATTCCATATAATAATTTAATATTCATAATTCCATGTAATAATTTAATATTCATAATTCCATATAATAATTTAATACTTAATAGTATTATTAAAGGTTTAATAAAAGAAATCCCCTAAATTAATTTAAATTAATTTAGGGGTATTTCATTGGGTTATTAGGATTTTTTAGGAGTTTATTTGGTTAAATTTGGTGTTAATATGAATTATATAAGTATAATATATGATATTTTATATCATTGTTACAAATGGGTAACATATGGGGTATAAACCGTAAATATAGAAAGTATAAGGTTACGAATGATATTTATAACCTTTTGGTGTAGTTTAGTAATATTTGGAGTTATATATAAGGTTTTATTAAGATATATGTATAATATATAGTTTTAATGACATTAGAAAACTATATGTTATAAATTGGGGAGATTTGGTAATTATACAAAGTTGGGTGGTAGCAATTAAATTAGAACAGACCCTAGGGTCTGTTCGGCAATTATAAGCCATTATAACCGTAGGTTATAATTATATTAAGGTTTAAGGATTATAATATAAGATATATATTATAAGTGTAACCATGGAATATAATTTGGGGTTGATTTGTAAATTATGGAAGTATAGTGGAATTTTAGTAAAACCGAGAAGAGTATGGTATGTTTGGTATTTTGTAACAACTTATAACTATAGGTTATAATTGTTTTAATGACATAAATGTCATAATATATGTTATATAACTATAATATAACATTACATAAATTATGTGGTGGATTTTGTTGATATTTAAGAAAACAAGTGTTGTTCGGTAATAATGGGCATTTTTGAATAAGAATTTATAATATGGTTTTTGATGTTATAAGGGTTTTAACATTTATAATATTAGAAATATTCATTAAAAGAGAATGAATATATTATAAAGACTTACCATATAATTAATTGTCCCATAATACATGTATATAAATAAATATATGTTATTGAAATACCCCAAACCTTGATATGTTGTTAAACATTAAACTATGATATGTAAATGCTAAAAAGTGCCTTAGAAACATCAGTGAACAATTTAAACCATAGTAAAATGCAATAAAGCACTAAGATACAATTTGAGCAAAAACATGCTTTAAGCTTGGAGTGAACTTGTTTAGGACCCGAAGAGCCTACCAAGACTTAATAATATTCAATTATGATTTAACAAGGCAAATTAAGTCCTTAGGAAACTTTGGTAGATAGTTAAACCAAACAAAACACAAGAATATACCTTAAAGTCAATATGAGCAAAAATGTGCTCTAAGCTTGGGATAAATTTGTATAAGACCTAATGGTCATACCCATACCTCATAAATATGTTAATAACATATTAAACCAATTACCAAAGAAAACCAAGCTTGAAAACAAGTTAAAACACAAAAAGTGCTTTAAGGAGTCTTAAAGCACGTTTTTGAAAAATTGTCTTGTAAATGAGTTTTGAATGGCTAAATGTCCATCATTACTCTTTAATTAACATGTGTACTATATATTATCACATTTGGAAGTCTATATCGATGAGAAATAAAAATTTCACTTCTACGTGCCTTGTTTTTATGAATAGTAACTTTTATAAGCTAGTTTGTAACATATGATGTTATAAGTATTTAAATTGGTCAACAAAGACTATTATACCCTTCTAATTATATGGGGGGCCGGTTTTTCAAGGTGTGAGTCACCAACATGTAAAAGAAATCAAATGAGGAAAGTAAAGCTTATAAAGTAAAGTACTATTTTTACTTTATACATAATATCTTAACAAGTGAACTCCTCTCACCTCATTCTCTTCTTTCCTTTCATTTCACACGGTTTCTTCATCTTCTCCCAAGCTCCATTTACGATTTGCTATAGCAACCTCTCTTCTCCATCTTAAATCCTTTGCCAAATCCAACTCCATGTTCCAAATCAAATTCTAAGACCATATTTGTCTTAGTTAGACCAAGCTCTACACTTCTATCTTTTCAAATCTTCAAGAACTCAATTTTGGTGCCATGGAGATTCACCATTGAAGGAGCTTGAGCTCACCTTTTCACATATTATTGTTCTCCTTTGCTTCAAGGTAAGGAAACTCAAAGAAAATCCATGTTTCCTCCATGTTTATATGATGTCCGAAAATTCACCTCACAATGGTGTTTTTACCTTGCTTGTTTTAGCTTCATTTGAAACTTCAAAGGACTATGAGGAGTCCTCTCTTGATACTTATTCAAGCTCTCTTCCAATTCCAAGGTAAAACAATTACCTTAATGTGTTAAAACAATATATGTAACTAGGGTTTACAATGAGATGAAGCATAATGCTTGAATACTCTTCTATTAGTGTACATTGTTTAGAAGTTGACAAACAACCAAACATCCTACCGGTTTTACAAGGAAACAAGAAAGAAGTTTGTGAGGAAAAAGAGGTAAACAAACTATCTCAATGTAGTTTAAAAGCCTTAGGAAAATGAGCTTGATTTGCTTAATAAAATACCTAAGGAGCCAAAGGTGAATGACCTAGTGAAATGCTCTCAAGGAAACTATTAAAGGGCATATGTGTTGTTGTATGTAATTGCAGGTTAAAGGCAATATATATGTGGGAGATTCACTGTTTAAGTTTAATGTATTTAAGGGCCTAAGAGCCATGTTATTTAAGGGCCTAAGTGCCAAGCAATTTAAGCTTATGCACTATATTGTGATGTAATGCTAAATGTGTGAAGTTTGTGTATAAAAATGTGTTTGATGGATTCTAGGTGTTCTTGAATGAAATAAGGTAAAAACCTAAGTGTTTGGATGTGAGTATATACAAGAGAAGCTATGGCCAAATTTGGAAAAATGTGTAAGAAGTTCTAAGTTTTAAGTAAGTTTTGGTGAACTAGGAAGTGTTAAAGGTGAACAAATGTTTTACTTGGGAAGAAAACATGTATTAAGGTGATTTAGAGTGATGCAAGGATTTAGGTATTATCTTGGAAGTTCTAGGAATTCAATGTGTGTTTTTGAGAATGTATTCAAGTCTTGGAGAAGTTTGTTTAAGGTTTAGGAATGTTGATGTACAGGAAGAAGTGATGTTTAGGTAAAGGTTAAAAAAGGAGATTTAGTTAGTAAGAAAAGAAGTTTGAGAGATGATGTTAAGGTGTAGAGGAAACACCTTGGCATAGTGGTCATTATTGGTGAAATACCACTTAGAAATCTTAAGGAGGAAACATTCCAAGTGCTAAGAATTTTGTCAGAAATTTGTGAATGATAAGATGGTTTTGGTGTGTGATTTATAGAGTTTAGTACATGGCTAAAGATGTGTTTGAAGTGCCCAATGAGGTTAGGACATATTAGGATATATGAGGTGAAGTTTGGAGTTAAATGGGCAATGGAAAATAAAGGTCGGGGCAGACCGACCTTGCGACCGAACTTGCCAAGGTCGGTCGAGCCCAGTTTACCCTGCGAGAATTAGTTTCTGGAATGGACCGACCTTGGGGACCGGACTTGCAAGGTCGGTCGGGCTTGTATTTTGTGTACGAATTAAGGTTCTGGAATCGATCGAACATGGGACCGGACTTGGCAAGTTCGGTCGGGCTGAATTTTCAAAAGGGAAGAAACTCTCGGGAATGGACCGAACATGCGACCGAACTTACAAGGTCTGTCGGAGTAGAAATTTTTGACGGTAATGTGTTCTGGAATGGACCGACCTTGTGCAAGGTCGGTCGGTAAGGTCGGTCGGACCAAAAATGTTGTTTATGGTTATAAAATGATATGTAATGATGGGGATTGATTAGTAATGATGTTATAAGGTTGTCTAAGACATGTTAGGTGAGTTATAATGACAATTTGGTGGGGGGAAAAGATGTATTAAAATGTAAAAGTAAAACAAGTTAAAAAGTGAAGTTATGTAACTAAGTTAACGGGGAAGAGTTATAAGCATTAGACATTAAATAATCATGCTACCCCGATGTTAATAAAAGTACATGTAATGTTATCAGTTGTTCGAGAATTGCTCGAGGAACATAAGTGGACATGATAAAGTGGACTCCGGTGACAGGTATGGTTTTCTTGCAACCTGTGTCCTACCGGATTACACCGGCTTGTATGCCAATGTGTTTTTCTGTATGTTGCCACGTTGTAAGATAAAACATGAAATACCCCAAACCTAAGTATGTTAATTAAACATCAGATCATGATGTAGTAAGGCTAAAATATGCCTTAGAAAGATTGGTAGACAATTTAAACCAAGGAAAACACAAGAAAGTGTCTTAAGGGCAATCAGGGCAAAAACGTGCTCTAAGCTTGGAGAGACTTGGGTGAGTACCCAAATATCATGATAAGACCTTAGTAATATCCTAATGGTCATTTTAAATCAATTAGCAAAGAAAACCAAGCTTGAAAACAAGTTAAAACACAAAATGTGCTTTAAGAAGTCTTAAAGCACATTTTTGAGAAATTGTCTTAGAATTGAGTTTTGAGTGGCTAAATGTCCATCATTACTCTTTAATCAACATGTGTACTAATTAGTATCACATTAGGAGGTCTAAATCAATGGGAAATCAAAAATTTCCCGATTATGTGCCTTGATTAGTGAATAGTAACTATTTAGTGACTAGTTTAAGTTTTAATCAATATAAGTTAATTAATTGGTCAACAAAGACCATGTTAGCCTTATATTAAGAGGGTGGCCGGTTTTTATGTGGGGAATCACCACATGAGTCATCAAATGAGGAAGGAAAAGAAGAGATAAGTAAAGAAGTTACTATTTGCTTTATTAAAGCAAAATACCTTATATTAGCCACCTTTCTTCTTCTCTCTCTTCATTTCTCTCCTTCACCCACGGTTTCTTCTTCTTCTCTCTGTTCCAAAACCGAGAGTGTTGCCCTCCATGGTTTTCCATCTTCAATCACTTGCCAAATGCAACTCCAAGCTCCAAATCCAAAACAAATTGCATATTTGTCTTAGTTAGGTCAAGACCTATCTTCCTATCTTTTCAAATCTTTCAAAGCTCCATTTTGGTGCCATGAGAAAACTCCATTGATGGAGGAAAATCAAGTTTGAAGAGCTCATTAGCTTCTCCATTCTCTTAAGGTAAAGAAAATGTAAGAAAAACCATGTTTCCATCATTTCTTATACATGGCCGAAATTCTTTCTCATGGGGCTATGTTTTTATGCCTTGTTCTAGCTTGATTTATTCACCAAGGACTAGTGGAGGTCCTATTTCATTCAATGCCAAAGTCTACCTTGAGACTTCAAAGGTAATCATCCACTTTTATGCCTTAGAACACATTTCTAACCTAGGTTTTCATTCCTTAAGGTTAGTGTATTGTTTAGTGCTCATATGAGTCATTGGTTATTGATTAGAACATTGGCAAGGGAAGTTTGAGTGGTGGCCGATATTCATTCAAGAAGAAGGTCTAAGGAGGAAGTTAAGATAAGCTTGAGAAAACAAGGTAAAATGCTTACCTAATGGTGGTTTAAGTTTTAAGGAATGAGTTTAGATGAGTACCAATGTAGCCTAGGGCTTACATTAGGTAATGGGTTATGTAACCTAAGAAAAAGAACTTAAACAAGCTTATGAACTTGTGACTAAGGAGCTAATGAGAATGAGTTAGTAATATAAGTTTAAGGTGGATTTTAAGAGCATTATAGCTACTATGAGATTGATGGGTGTATTTGCAGGTTGAAAGCTTTTATATGTGGGAAATTCAGTGTTTAAGTTTAAGTCATTTAAGGGCCTAAGAGCCATGTCATTTAAGAGCCTTAGTGCTATGCAATTTAAGATTAATTGCAAATATTGAGTTTGTTGCGAATGAGTTGGTTTGGTGGTGAGATGTGATGAGAAAGAATTTGATGTGTGTGTGAGATGGTTGAATGAGGAAAACAATGTGTGTGGGCATGATAAGATACGAGAAGCCATGGCGAAATTTGAGTAGAAAATAAGTGTTTAGGTGATGGTGGTGAGTTAATATGACCTAGGATTTACTAGGAATCATTATGAGGAATTTGAGTGGAGATTAGTTAACTAAGGAGTTCTTGAGGTTTAGGATGACCTAGAGATGTCTAGGAGGAGTTAGAGGAATGGTGAGTGTTTTGAGCACACCAAAATCATAAGATGAGATAAATAAGAAGTGTGCATAAGTGTAAGGAGAAGGTGTAATGATTAAGGTGATTTGAATATGTTCTAAGGGAAATTAATGACTAAGGAAGTACTAGGAAGTCTTTGAGGTTGTCTTGAAAAAGGGATAAGATAAAGTGTTGTAATGAGTGGTAATGATCTAGGCGTTACCTTGAAGGATTTAGGAATCAAGAGAATGTAATTGAGTATTTAGGAGTTAGGCAAATGTTGGTGCACCACTAGAAAGGAAACAATGCGATGATGATGGAAGTTTAAACTTGTGAAGGAACTTTAAGTAAATGCATAAAAGGATTTTCGATGTTGAAAGATGCTTGGGAGATGATGTTATAGTGGTGAGGAAAACATTTGGCATAGTGGTTACATTAGGTGTGAACCACCACCTAGAAACCTAGAGGAAAATATTACAAGTGTTAGCATTATTACAAGGAAAATGCATAATGACTAAGGTGGATCTTGGTGAATGATTTAATGTGTTTAAAGGAGGGCTTAAGGTGTATTTGAGGTGCCCAAATGAGGTTATAACATATTAGGATATATGAGGAGAAGTTTGGAGTTGAATGGGAATTTAGAAACAAGGTTCTAGAGCCGACCGACCTTAGGGACCGGACTTGCAAGGTCGGTCGGGCTCAGTTTACACTACCGGAAAATGTTTCTGGAACCGACCGAACTTGGGGACCGGACTTACAAGTTCGGTCAGGCTTGTATTTTGTGAAGGAGTTAAGTCACTGGAATCGACCGAACATAGGACCGGACTGGGCAAGTTCGGTCGAGCTTAAATTTCCCACGAGGGAAACTCTCGGGAATGGACCGACCTTGGGACCGGACTTGCAAGGTCGGTCGGGGTAGAATTTTCAAACGATGAAGTGTTCTGGAATGGACCGACCTTAGGTAAGGTCGGTCAGAAGTTCGGTCGGGCCTAAAAATAAAAATAAAAATAAAAAAAGAAATTTTAAATTCTAAGAATGGTAATAGGTAATGAGGTATACCTTTGGTAGGGTGGTAATGGTTAGGACCCTAAGAACTTAAGGGATTAAGTTAAGTTAAGTGTAAACTTGAAAGTTTAAGATTAAGTTTGTAAGATTAAGTGTAAGACCTAAGAGGTGTTAGGTGGGGATCATTAAGGAATTAAGTAAGTTAAACAAACTAAGTAAGTCATATTAAGTTAAGTGATTAACAACCTAAAACTGAATGAATGTTTTAGGACTTGGGAGTTTGGACTCCGGAAGAGAGTAAGCAGCCGAACGACCAACGGTGAACGGTACAGTTGTTTCTTCTTGTGACCTGCTTGCTAACGAGGTGTCCCTCGGCTTGTGTGCTATTTGTTTGTGTGCTCACTAAACAAGATAAAGCATGCAACCGGAACATATTATATATATGTTGTATTGTTGTGTGATGTTTGAAAACTAACACGACATACCGTGAGAACTTACTAACCAATGCTTAGTGAGGATTGAGTGAGACTAAGGATCGCCCCTAATGAGGGACGACATGAACCGAAAGAGGTTAACCAACAAACATGGTCTTGAGACTATTACTAACTGATCTTGAGTGAGGAATCCGGAATGGTGCCGGCACATGTGTATTGGGGGAAGTCGGTATCCTTATCAAATACCGTCTTCCAAAGATGACTTGTCCTCGGACTCGTCGCCTAGAGTCGACATATAGACTCGACCTCCTCGGACTTTTTGTTTTAGGAGGGAGGCATACTGAGATGGTGTAGTGGGATCTACCTAAATGCCCAACTAATTCTAATAAATATTGTTTATGTAAACCAATGGAGCTGATAACTCATTGGCTAGGGTTACGTGACCCGACAGATAAACAATGGATTAAGGTACAACCATTCTAATCAAAGAACGGTTGACTTAATTGAGATAAGAACTGAGATAAGATTGAGACAAGGTTTGAGATAAGTTACAACCATTTCTACTTAAAGAATGGTTTGTATTCTAAGACTGAGACAAGTTACAACCAATCCCTTCCTGGAACGGTTTGTATATTGAGATTAAGTTAAGATTAAGATTAAGGTAAGTTGCAACCATTCCTCATTAAAGGATGGTTTGTAATATTAAGATTAAGATAAGCTACATCCACTCCTCATTAAAGGATGGTTGTTTCTAAGATTAAGATAAGACTAAGATTGAGGTGAGATAAGGATGGACTAAGTTTAAGGGGGAACATTACTTAAGAGTTAAATAACTAACTCTCTAATTAAGAGAACGCATTTAAGTCGTTCATTGTGTGTGAACTTTGAATGTTCATATCTGAGTTGTTGTTTACTGCACTTTCTATTATGTTGTGCATCTAATCAACCTCCATGCTATCGACAATTAGTCGTCGTAGCCACGTTAGCTTGGGGGCCATGAGAGGATCGTACCAGCATTCGTGCTGACCCCCTCGGGGGCTTCTTTTTACTACACAGGTGAACATCAGGAGGCGGCCGTCGCGAGAGTAAGAAGGAGTGCAAGTGTTAAGGATTAAGTATGACCTACGAGTTGTGCCTGTACACTCGTATGGCAATTGAGTTAGTAAGATGTATAGGTTGTGAGTGGATTGTAAGAAGGTTATGTAAATGGATAAGGTTGTTAGACTAATGTTCGGTATATTCTGTAGTCAGACCGTGGCAAGGTTCTGGATTGTAAAGAATTCCGCTGTGACATGTATGTATATATGCTGTTAAGTTGCAAGACCACAATTGGATTGAGTTGGGGTGTTACAAAAAGTGGTATCAGAGCGTAGTTACGCTTACCGAGCTTAGGAGAATATTGATGTTGAGATTAAGTTATGGGTTAAGGGTTAAGAGATAGAGTGAGAGGTGCGTTAGTCAGGACTTCCCGGTGTTTACCGGACATCCATAGTACCTAGGCCCGCCCTCCACATCCCTAACCCTGAATTTGTGGAACAAACGCCAGAGAGAAGAAAGCCTTCTCTTACTCGGGGAAACCCGATCTGGCAGTTAGCTAACAGTAAGCAATATGAGAAACAACTTGTCGTACAACAGTTATGGAGAACTGGGAAATTTTAATGGAGCGTGGCTGAGAAGCATGCGCTACCTATGGAATACTATCAGTAAGGGAGCGGAATTACCGGCAACATGGGTCGACATGCTACGCAGTCGAAATCACCCGCATACCAGTGATAAGGAAAGCACTACGCGTGCAATGGATAAGGAAATGAGAAGTGACATGAGTACCGGGCAGTGGTCCGAAGGAGCATAACAGTAGGATAATATCAAGCATAAGGATTGAGATTACTGGGAAGTCCAGTTAGAAACGGGAACTCCAAACCCCATACAATGAGGAAGGTTACAAGACCTGGCCGACATAACGCGGACAACGGTGGAAACACATATAAATTGTATACCGAAATAGGACTACGATGTAGTGCCTAAAGGAGAATCGTTACTTAATAACCACAACAAAATGTGTGGAGACAGGAGCGAGGATTAAGACATAAGAAAATATTAAGGGGTTCCCTCAGAAAGAGGAACGCCCTGGTAGATGACAGTACTGTCAAACAACAAGGAAACTGCCGGATGGACGGTTATCCAAAATAAGTGATTATCGAAGGAGTCCCGAGGACTACCAATTACATGGAAATTAGAAGGAGGTGTCACTACCGATGTACCTTGTACCAATAACCCATCCTGCATGGCGCACTTGCCATAGCAAGTGCTACCACGGTTAAGCCACACGAAAAGCCATCAAGGCGAAATAGGAGAACGCTACAGTTGTAGCATATATTAATACCGGATTGTAAATCCATAAGAACAGAAAAATAAGACCTTGGAAAGGCCTGATGGCCTGATCATGATGAGATGAGATGACACACCAGTCAGCCGGGAGCTGAACTTGGACAGAATACTAAACGATATGAATATGAGCAACGGTACAACCTACTACAACAACAACCGACAGTGTGGTAAAAACACCAAACCCGGATCTCAAGGAGGAACCTAAGAGATCGCAATAATTCGAGCAAAAGCACTACGTAAATAACAACATTCATGGAATGTATCAAGAGATACAATAAAGGTAGTCGACTGAACGACTTACAACGAAAACGGGATAAGACTCCCGGAGTGACCATTAAGGACACCAATGACAACATTCTTCAATGAAGATGTTGGAAAACCCGGAAATCAAGGATAAAAGAAATAAACATAAGCTATAACCTACTAAGAATTAAAGTCGTACAACCCTGGAAAAGGAGAACTCAGAGGACTACCCCCACAGAGCGGGCATAGTCGAGCCGAACAAACTGATGAATGACAGCTAGTACTGTTCGTCTAACTCATTAACACCCAAGTATGATTAGTCATCAACGGGTGGCGTAGTCAACAGAAGTTGAACGAAGCGTTGAGATGGGAGTATAAGATGACGGGATGATATCCAACTTGGACACCGTAAGGAAAACGCCTAATACGAACCTAACCTTGACTATTAAAGGACATAAGTCTAGTAAAATGACAGCATTGTCAAAGACATTAAGTAACCTCAGATCACCTGAACAACTTCCATAGCAGGAAGCAGGATGCAGCAACTTACCATAAAACCCGATACTACATTTAGTATGTAACCTAATGATTGATGGTGTTCCAAGGGACCAGAAGTTTATGAGGATAACCTACAGATGAATAAGAACACAAATAATGAACTGAGAAATTAAGCATTAAGAGCCTACGAGCCAAGGATGTTAACCACATCAGAGCCCGAGGCGCAGTAAGTTATAAGGGAGCTTGTTTAAGCCACGAAGGGGCTACAATTTGTAGATATGAACGGTTACCAAACCTATAACTTAGATTGGGAAGATATTATCAAGAAAGGGTACCAATGAGAATATTGAGTTAATGCTAAGGACAGGAGCGGAGAACGAACCATGCCTTTTAGGGGGGGATACCTCTCCTTGTTGTGAGGCCATGAGTGGGAATGAACCCCTCAAAAGGGCTTTCACATATTAGAGATAAAATACACTTTATTTAGGAAATGGAACTATGAACTTTGAGATCACCTTAGAACATACCAGATACACTTGAGTAATAAGGAAGGTCGCACAGATAGACCCCATATCCAACACCCAGGATGTAAGAATTAGTAATGGTCAGGGATAAACATTATGACTGCACATTGTGGCACGTCAATTAATCAATGCTCAGAAGAGCTTGTGATTCAGTGGATGACTTCTTCAGTAATCAGTTAAACTACATGGTAGATAACATCACTAAGGATGAAAGAAAGCGAAAGAAATTAGCCTGCTTACGAACTGAGATTGGAGCAGAACACCTTCATATCAAGAGCCAACTATTTTACAACGCGGTACGACAACCGCCAATACCGGAATGAAAGAACTTCCAGTGTGTTTACACCAAGGAGGGATTGAGTATAAGTTAAGACATTGAATAAGTGAGTAAGAGGTTGCACCATTAATGGGCAACATGGTAAAGGACAACTACCACGGTAGTAGTGGTCGTGAGTACAATAGTTAGATAAGTGGATTAAGTCATGGTACGCGGTAAGGCGACCATTATGTATGAGCCGTCAAATATTGACACTGAGGCAATTAGATGAATTAAGACCAGCATAAGTAAGAAAATAAGATGGTAGACGAACTGAGCATTGATGCCAGTAGTCTGGACCTAGTTAGGTAAGATTTACAGGAAGCACACTACCCATTCCTTAAGGAACTGGAAGTGCATTCCTAGTAGCGAAAATGAGGAACAGGATAGGAGGCCCTACGAAGAGACCTCAATTAAGAGACCGAATCACGACGGAGTACAGAAAGGAGCTGGAGTATACCACAACCAAGGACACACTAAATAGACTTCCCTTGATTAACTTCAAGAAGAACAATAAATGTTATTATGGAACGATGAAAGAGGAGATCGACAACAGAATACATAATTAGCAATAGCTAAACGTGTGACGGACACTATGAGTTTACTAAAACGAGACGTGGGACGACTGCACCCCACAGGGGCTTGCAGGCCTGACACGCTCATTTATGAGTTAGTTGGGTAAGTAGTAATGTACCAGTAAGGTACCCCATGCATGTGAACGAGTGGTGTAAGGAACACGGGAAGTAGTCGACTCTGTACCACGGACAGCGACGCAAGATCACACAAGAGCAGCTACTACCACAGACAGTCGAAGAGAAGAACTCAGTTGAACCAGCAACACAGAGGAACCAGAGAACAGATAATTAAGGACTATGAAGTGCGAAAAGCACGGATTATTAAGTATAGACATAGGACATGTCTTAAGATGTAAGAGATTAAGACTGTAAAGCGCATTATGCACTAAACAGTAGTTTCAGACTAAGAATCATCCTAGACCAAAGGTCAGTTGGGGAGAACAATTTAGACATTCGAGAAAATACTAAGAGTATGAGCATAAGATCTTCAAGAGGAATAGATAGACGAGTTACAACTCATTAAGGCCGTGTATATATAAAGATAACACGTGTCCATTGAGACAATTAAGCCTAAGATTATCAGAGTGGTGCAGCGGAAGCTAGCAGATCACTACCTTTGAGATTAGACCAAACTAAGTTAAGAATACGGTATAAGTACCGTTAAGAATCCTCGATACAGAGACTAAGTCATTCCTGATCGAATTCTAAGTAAGATAGATAATATGGAAGCGAGAATGCTTAGTGGGAATTAGACATCTTGAACTTATGTTCAAAGATCATGTAATGTCGATTACGTGGGCGTAATCCATTTTAAGGGGGGTAGAGCGAAAACCGCTTAGCGTATGTTTGTGTACTGAGTACATAAACTACGGTGTGCATAGCACAAAATAATTTGAGAATATGTTTTACATAAACATTTTGAGGTAAATCATGGTTATTGCACACAGAAGATGTGAATACCATACATATTAAGTACCTATCTTGTTAAACTCCGGTGTGAGTACAAGTTAAGAGAATTAAGGAAGAGGATTAAGGAGACTTAAGAAATAAGAATATATGAGGTATAAGTCGATATGAGACTATGTGTGAGATAAGAATAAGATAACACTATGAGATATTTGATATGAGCATGAGGAAGGATATATAATGCTATGTGTATGAGTTGATATGGAATTTAGTAGGAATTTAAGTCTGGAGGTAGTTACTAAGAGATGAATTGAGAATGTTTGATGGACTTAGTCCACACTTTGGAGATGTATTGATTATGATTAGAAGAACTAAAAAGATAGAAAAATTGGATATGAGTGAATTATCTGATGTTTGAAAATGACGTGGGAGGTGGAACTTGATTTTCTAGGGATCAAGGGAAACCGAACACAAATTGGGGTGGAAGGATAGTTCTACACTGATGCTGATCACATCAAGGTTGGATGATTCCTGAAACTCCCTACCAGTGGTCACAATTAAATCACACTAAGGATAGAGACCTTGGGATAAAATGAAATTGGAGTTGCTTGTATTTTTAATTAGAGGAATTATTCCTCACATGACCTCGTAAAAAGGATTACCTTTTTACTGAGTCTCGCCCATGAAGTCGAGGACGCACGAGCCTTTGTCTTCGGACCGGTGACATGGGGAGAGCAGCGTGTTTTGTATTCTGGCCCATGGTGACGAGGACGAATGAGCCATTGTCTACGGACCGGTGACATGGGAGAATACGTTGGAAGTTATGTGAATGTTTTAATCATCAAAAAGGAACAAAAGGAATTTTGAGTGCTACACATGCTTAAGCATGTTGTGTGATATTTAAGTATAAAAATATGGTGGATCCAATGATCCAATGAGATTAAGTATACATAAGTATGATCTATATGATCTAAGGAATGAGGTAAGACATGCATTCTAATAAGAAAAGATGCATGGGAACTTTGGGGACAAAGTTCTTTTAAGGGGGGTAGATTGAAATACCCCAAACCTAAGTATGTTAATTAAACATCAATCATGATGTAGTAAGGCTAAAATATGCCTTAGAAAGATTGGTAGACAATTTAAACCAAGGAAAACACAAGAAAGTGTCTTAAGGGCAATCAGGGCAAAAACGTGCTCTAAGCTTGGAGAGACTTGGGTGAGTACCCAAATATCATGATAAGACCTTAGTAATATCCTAATGGTCATTTTAAATCAATTAGCAAAGAAAACCAAGCTTGAAAACAAGTTAAAACACAAAATGTGCTTTAAGAAGTCTTAAAGCACATTTTTGAGAAATTGTCTTAGAATTGAGTTTTGAGTGGCTAAATGTCCATCATTACTCTTTAATCAACATGTGTACTAATTAGTATCACATTAGGAGGTCTAAATCAATGGGAAATCAAAAATTTCCCGATTATGTGCCTTGATTAGTGAATAGTAACTATTTAGTGACTAGTTTAAGTTTTAATCAATATAAGTAATTAATTGGTCAACAAAGACCATGTTAGCCTTATATTAAGAGGGTGGCCGGTTTTTATGTGGGGAATCACCACATGAGTCATCAAATGAGGAAGGAAAAGAAGAGATAAGTAAAGAAGTTACTATTTGCTTTATTAAAGCAAAATACCTTATATTAGCCACCTTTCTTCTTCTCTCTCTTCATTTCTCTCCTTCACCCACGGTTTCTTCTTCTTCTCTCTGTTCCAAAACCGAGAGTGTTGCCCTCCATGGTTTTCCATCTTCAATCACTTGCCAAATGCAACTCCAAGCTCCAAATCCAAAACAAATTGCATATTTGTCTTAGTTAGGTCAAGACCTATCTTCCTATCTTTTCAAATCTTTCAAAGCTCCATTTTGGTGCCATGAGAAAACTCCATTGATGGAGGAAAATCAAGTTTGAAGAGCTCATTAGCTTCTCCATTCTCTTAAGGTAAAGAAAATGTAAGAAAAACCATGTTTCCATCATTTCTTATACATGGCCGAAAATTCTTTCTCATGGGGCTATGTTTTTATGCCTTGTTCTAGCTTGATTTATTCACCAAGGACTAGTGGAGGTCCTATTTCATTCAATGCCAAAGTCTACCTTGAGACTTCAAAGGTAATCATCCACTTTTATGCCTTAGAACACATTTCTAACCTAGGTTTTCATTCCTTAAGGTTAGTGTATTGTTTAGTGCTCATATGAGTCATTGGTTATTGATTAGAACATTGGCAAGGGAAGTTTGAGTGGTGGCCGATATTCATTCAAGAAGAAGGTCTAAGGAGGAAGTTAAGATAAGCTTGAGAAAACAAGGTAAAATGCTTACCTAATGGTGGTTTAAGTTTTAAGGAATGAGTTTAGATGAGTACCAATGTAGCCTAGGGCTTACATTAGGTAATGGGTTATGTAACCTAAGAAAAAGAACTTAAACAAGCTTATGAACTTGTGACTAAGGAGCTAATGAGAATGAGTTAGTAATATAAGTTTAAGGTGGATTTTAAGAGCATTATAACTACTATGAGATTGATGGGTGTATTTGCAGGTTGAAAGCTTTTATATGTGGGAAATTCAGTGTTTAAGTTTAAGTCATTTAAGGGCCTAAGAGCCATGTCATTTAAGAGCCTTAGTGCTATGCAATTTAAGATTAATTGCAAATATTGAGTTTGTTGCGAATGAGTTGGTTTGGTGGTGAGATGTGATGAGAAAGAATTTGATGTGTGTGAGATGGTTGAATGAGGAAAACAATGTGTGTGGGCATGATAAGATACTAGAGAAGCCATGGCGAAATTTGAGTAGAAAATAAGTGTTTAGGTGATGGTGGTGAGTTAATATGACCTAGGATTTACTAGGAATCATTATGAGGAATTTGAGTGGAGATTAGTTAACTAAGGAGTTCTTGAGGTTTAGGATGACCTAGAGATGTCTAGGAGGAGTTAGAGGAATGGTGAGGTTTTGAGCACACCAAAATCATAAGATGAGATAAATAAGAAGTGTGCATAAGTGTAAGGAGAAGGTGTAATGATTAAGGTGATTTGAATATGTTCTAAGGGAAATTAATGACTAAGGAAGTACTAGGAAGTCTTTGAGGTTGTCTTGATAAAAAGGGATAAGATAAAGTGTTGTAATGAGTGGTAATGATCTAGGCGTTACCTTGAAGGATTTAGGAATCAAGAGAATGTAATTGAGTATTTAGGAGTTAGGCAAATGTTGGTGCACCACTAGAAAGGAAACAATGCGATGATGATGGAAGTTTAAACTTGTGAAGGAACTTTAAGTAAATGCATAAAAGGATTTTCGATGTTGAAAGATGCTTGGGAGATGATGTTATAGTGGTGAGGAAAACATTTGGCATAGTGGTTACATTAGGTGTGAACCACCACCTAGAAACCTAGAGGAAAAATTACAAGTGTTAGCATTATTACAAGGAAAATGCATAATGACTAAGGTGGATCTTGGTGAATGATTTAATGTGTTTAAAGGAGGGCTTAAGGTGTATTTGAGGTGCCCAAATGAGGTTATAACATATTAGGATATATGAGGAGAAGTTTGGAGTTGAATGGGAATTTAGAAACAAGGTTCTAGAGCCGACCGACCTTAGGGACCGGACTTGCAAGGTCGGTCGGGCTCAGTTTACACTACCGGAAAATGTTTCTGGAACCGACCGAACTTGGGGACCGGACTTACAAGTTCGGTCAGGCTTGTATTTTGTGAAGGAGTTAAGTCACTGGAATCGACCGAACATAGGACCGGACTGGGCAAGTTCGGTCGAGCTTAAATTTCCCACGGGGGAAACTCTCGGGATTGGACCGACCTTGGGACCGGACTTGCAAGGTCGGTCGGGGTAGAATTTTCAAACGATGAAGTGTTCTGGAATGGACCGACCTTAGGTAAGGTCGGTCGGAAGTTCGGTCGGGCCTAAAAATAAAAAAAAAAGAAATTTTAAATTCTAAGAATGGCAATAGGTAATGAGGTATACCTTTGGTAGGGTGGTAATGGTTAGGACCCTAAGAACTTAAGGGATTAAGTTAAGTTAAGTGTAAACTTGAAAGTTTAAGATTAAGTTTGTAAGATTAAGTGTAAGACCTAAGAGGTGTTAGGTGGGGATCATTAAGGAATTAAGTAAGTTAAACAAACTAAGTAAGTCATATTAAGTTAAGTGATTAACAACCTAAAACTGAATGAATGTTTTAGGACTTGGGAGTTTGGACTCCGGAAGAGAGTAAGCAGCCGAACGACCAACGGTGAACGGTACAGTTGTTTCTTCTTGTGACCTGCTTGCTAACGAGGTGTCCCTCGGCTTGTGTGCTATTTGTTTGTGTGCTCACTAAACAAGATAAAGCATGCAACCGGAACATATTATATATATGTTGTATTGTTGTGTGATGTTTGAAAACTAACACGACATACCGTGAGAACTTACTAACCAATGCTTAGTGAGGGATTGAGTGAGACTAAGGATCGCCCCTAATGAGGGACGACATGAACCGAAAGAGGTTAACCAACAAACATGGTCTTGAGACTATTACTAACTGATCTTGAGTGAGGAATCCGGAATGGTGCCGGCACATGTGTATTGGGGGAAGTCGGTATCCTTATCAAATACCGTCTTCCAAAGATGACTTGTCCTCGGACTCGTCGCCTAGAGTCGACATATAGACTCGACCTCCTCGGACTTTTTGTTTTAGGAGGGAGGCATACTGAGATGGTGTAGTGGGATCTAGCTAAATGCCCAACTAATTCTAATAAATATTGTTTATGTAAACCAATGGAGCTGATAACTCATTGGCTAGGGTTACGTGACCCGACAGATAAACAATGGATTAAGGTACAACCATTCTAATCAAAGAACGGTTGACTTAATTGAGATAAGAACTGAGATAAGATTGAGATAAGGTTTGAGATAAGTTACAACCATTTCTACTTAAAGAATGGTTTGTATTCTAAGACTGAGACAAGTTACAACCAATCCCTTCCAGGAACGGTTTGTATATTGAGATTAAGTTAAGATTAAGATTAAGGTAAGTTGCAACCATTCCTCATTAAAGGATGGTTTGTAATATTAAGATTAAGATAAGCTACATCCACTCCTCATTAAAGGATGGTTGTTTCTAAGATTAAGATAAGACTAAGATTGAGGTGAGATAAGGATGGACTAAGTTTAAGGGGGAACATTACTTAAAGAGTTAAATAACTAACTCTCTAATTAAGAGAACGCATTTAAGTCGTTCATTGTGTGTGAACTTTGAATGTTCATATCTGAGTTGTTGTTTACTGCACTTTCTATTATGTTGTGCATCTAATCAACCTCCATGCTATCGACAATTAGTCGTCGTAGCCACGTTAGCTTGGGGGCCATGAGAGGATCGTACCAGCATTCGTGCTGACCCCCTCGGGGGCTTCTTTTTACTACACAGGTGAACATCAGGAGGCGGCCGTCGCGAGAGTAAGAAGGAGTGCAAGTGTTAAGGATTAAGTATGACCTACGAGTTGTGCCTGTACACTCGTATGGCAATTGAGTTAGTAAGATGTATAGGTTGTGAGTGGATTGTAAGAAGGTTATGTAAATGGATAAGGTTGTTAGACTATTGTTCGGTATATTCTGTAGTCAGACCGTGGCAAGGTTCTGGATTGTAAAGAATTCCGCTGTGACATGTATGTATATATGCTGTTAAGTTGCAAGACCACAATTGGATTGAGTTGGGGTGTTACAAAACATGTAATGAGTTTACAGTAATTCATTTATGTGGCGTGTTCAACTTTGATACCGTTTAACCTCGGAAGTGTTAACCTTAGTTAACTGAGTCTAGGATCACATGAGAGTTCGGTATTCGGATTAAACGACCCGAACCATGGGACGTTCTAACCACGGCTATGAGTGTGTTAATTACGTGATGTTTGTGTGTGTGTATGTAAGGACCTCTCTTTTATGTTTAACCCAGTTGTAATATTGTATGTTGTGTAGATGTGATAGACTATATAGTGGGGTTCTAACTAATATCTAAAGTAAGTATGTACTAACAGTGGTGAGGAATCCGGTTTGGCCGGTCGCGCGTTGTTTGGGAGTGGGTATCCTTCTTAGCCTTACCCTTCTCTCTGTTATGGTTGTTTCCCTCACGGGTTATGATCTCCCATTAGCTTATTCCAAAGATTAGCTATTCTGACTTAAGATCGGTTTAGGGGGAACATGTGTTTGTGCGGTGTGTTCGGCCTCCAAACCCGAACCATCTTAACTTAAGTTACTCGTCCGACTATTAGGACGGTAATGAGTGGTGTTGTTGTTGTAATAACTAGCTTACCATGAGGGTGACCCATTCTCTAGCTCACCAGTGAATTAACAATTTTGGGTCGGTTCCTAAGAGCACCGTACCTGTATGTTATGTGATGTTGTTGTAATGCAATTCCTATTGCGATGTTATCATGTGCACGTCGAAACGTGAAAAGTGTTATTATGTTTTGTTATGTGAGGAATGTTATTTTGGAAGATATGGAGTGTGTGGATCATGGAAATGAATCCCATTTGTGATAAGAGGCGTTTAAGGATAACCCGATTTAAGGGCAAGTGTCGTCTATTAAGGAAGTAGCTCCATTAGAGGAGGAACACTCTAGGGATAATGAATACCATGAGTGACTTATCAAGTAAGGTTGTATTATCCGTTTGTTGAGCCCATTGAGGCGAAATGTTATGTGTTGTGGTTTACAGTAGCATGCATGATTTAAATATAATCAATCGCATGCTAAGGACAATTAGTTGTGCGTGGCCCGGTAGCATGTGGGATGCGGGATTACCATACCAGCAAAGGTGCTGAGCCCCTTGGGGGCCACCTTTTCTCTTCTTTTCTCATTTCAGGTACGAAGAGCTGGAAGCCGTTCGAGAGTAGGACGGGGTAGTCGTTGTACATGGGTAATCATTTAAGTGTATATATACAGTAGGTGTAGTAAGACCGAAATTGTTATCGGCATCGGTTTATGAATACTCGGTACAGTAGGAAGGTATGTGTATGTTGTGTTGTTAATGGAAAGGGATAATAATGTGTAGTCGCTCGGGAATCTAGTCCATCAGACTGGTACAATGTGTATGTAATAGCCTTGTTAGCCACGTGGGTGGTTAACGGCGTGTAACACCAACGAGTTATGTTATTTGATGAGGTGTATATTCTGCTGCAGTTTGTTGTTAAGTGTGTTTATGTTGGAAGGGGTGTTACAAAAAGTGGTATCAGAGCGAAGTATCGCTCTGATGACTGATATACCGAGCTTAGGAAGTACCGAGTTAGGATTTTAGTACTTTGGGTTAAGGGTTGAGTGATAGCGTGAGAGATACGCTAGTTAGGTATTACCAGTGTGTACTGGAAACCTACAATATCCAACCCGCCCTCCACAACCCCTGTTTTATAACTTGGGAAAGAACGCAAGAGAGATGAAAGTCCTCTCATACTCGGGAATACCTGATCTGGCTGTTATTAAGTACCACTGTGGCTACGGAGAACCTGTCATACGGTAGAACCCAAAAACTGGGAATCCCGGAGACGGTTCCCAACTAAACAGTGTTAACCGCATTTCATAGCGAAGAGTGAAGAATCAGTGTATAGAAGAATAAAATTTCCGGCAACCTGGGTCGACATGCTGAGTAGTCGAGAACAACCAGCTTGCAACGCACTAACCGTGCAACAGGCAAGAAGTGGATTGATGAAACCCGAGACAAGTGTCTACGGAACCACAGTTGATAAATAATACACCAACGGTATACCAACCGACAAAGGAACTACAACGTAGTGCCCAAAACAAGAGACAAGTTCAGGTAACCACGACAAAAATGGAACGGGGCTACGGAGAGGAAACAATACAAAAGAAAAGGGGTCTCCTAGAGTGGGAGACACCCTAGTTGATGATTATCATGTGAAGACAGTGAAAAGTCACCTAGAGGAGTTATTATCAAGACAGTAAGATCAGTGAGGGCCAACGAGGCCACTGATGACAGAGCGGGTAAAAACAATACCACAACCGGTATGTGCTAAACCGATAGCCAATTAGCATGGCGCACTTGCCATAGCAAGTGCTGCTATAACAGGGCTGTTCGGGAAATTTATAACTACTACAAAGTACTTGGTAAAGTACCATAAAGTTAAACATGATCGTCACAACAGTGGAAGGGCCTGTTAGCCTAACCTCTGTAATTGTAAGTACACCAGTCAGCAAGAAGCTAGACTTGGCTAAGGTAAGAAGATGTTGTGAAACCATGAAAATTTTCTTTCAAACCCAGATTTATTCAAACTCTTTTCTTTTCAAAACCAAGATTTTCTTTCAAACCAACGCTTCTTTCTACCTTCTTTTAAGAACCAAACCAGTAAGATCAAGGGCAATTGACAAAGATTCAACAATGGATAAACTTTCCCTCGATTAAGTTCGGGAAGCATGAATGAATATTGTCACGGGACAATATAAGGGAGTTGACAACAGAATACTTCACCTAGGCATGTGACGGACACTACGAGTGTACCAACTGAAATGTGGGACGACCGCACTCCGGTAGGAGCTTGTGGGCCTGACAGACCTACTTATGGGTTAGTTGGGTAAGTAGTAATGTATCAGTAGGGTACCCCACATATGTATACGAGTAGAGTCCGAAACACGGGAAGTAGTCGACTCCGTTCTACGGTCAGTAGTAAGAGTCAAACAAGAGCTAAGGATTACCATGAATGGTTAAAGTAAAGGAACTCAGTTAAGTTAACGAGACTAAAGGAATTAGTGAATTCCTTTCAACGAAATGCTTAAGAGTCAGGAGGTGTGAAGTGCACTAACTGTAATGTAAAGACATCGTATACGTCTTAAGGATCCTCAGGGATAAACATGTTAGCTGGAACGGTGACCCAGCCTGTCCATGGCTAAGCAGATGCCTAATGTGGACACATTAATGTGCAATGAACGGGATGAAACTCCCAGAATGAGTACCTACACTACCAGGAAGTGTTGATCTTCACAGAAGAAGATAATAAGCCAGTTAGAAACGCAAACGGCGTGGCTAACTCGATATATCAATAAATGCGAACCAGATGTAATGGCATGACTTAGCAACACCCAGGAGCAATCCTTGAAGGGTGTTCGCATCAACAATTGTTGCATGAAATGACGTGACAGAAACACGAGGGTTGAAACTAACACCCGAGTTTAGACACAAGTTGTCAGGAGATGGACTGACAATCCTAAGGGGCATCCCATGAAAGGAAACGTGATGTAACGACCTTGTCACGGAGCCCCGTACAACCTCTAACCATGTAATGTTGTACATAGAAGAACATGTGTGTGGACAGCCTACAATGAGCGCAGCTCAAGGCAAATAAGGCTTATAGGCCACAAATAAAATGTGTTATGTAAATTAGATTGATTGCAAAAGTTTATGTTATATAAGTGAATAGAGTGGAGCACGAACCACTGCACTAAGAGTGGGGATACCTCTCGATGCTGTGAAACCGCTGGAGCGGTAGTTATGTGAACCAAGCTCAAGAAATATGTTAAGGATGGACACTATTATTATTATTTGAGAGCAGTTAGTTTAGTAGTATGCGTGTATAAAGTGAAGCACCAAGCTGAATAATGCCGGCTTGTGACTCGAATGATCGATGCTCAAGGAGCATTCGGTAGTCATCCAAATGAGTGATAAACCATAATACGAATGATGTAAGTATATGTGTGGAAGTTAATGTGACAGTAAATACCATGTAAGTTAGTGTTATACAATAAGCACGGTGCGCAGTAAGCGACCGTTGTATAAGTGTTGTTGAATAATAATGTGGCAGATAAGACTAGTTATGAGTTAAACTTAGTAGAGATGCAAGATAAGCGATGTTAAACAGACTGGGCAATAAGCCAGTGGTAGGTACTGTGTGAGGAGGAACTCAGTGTGAATTCCATGGCGAATCGCATAAGGGACTTACTGTCAAGAGTGTACGCCTCTGCACCCTGTATGACTGAGTGTTTTGGTATTGCACTTGCGCAGTAATGATCGAGTGGGATAGCTAGGAATTGGAAACATGTTAATTGTGGAGGAATAATGTTATAATGGCCGATGCATAGGAAATGCAAAGACATACCATGAAAGAATACTTGCACAAAACCAAATGTGGAGACATGATTAACAGTAAGTGACTACAGTAGCACTAACTGCCAAATATCGGTATGGAATATACCCCAAATGTTGTAAACAGCCGAGAGAGCACTACACACTAGGTAGTAGCTCAATCTCAACCGACAGTAAGTCGGAAGGGAACAAGTCAATCATTGTGAAATACGTAGCTGTATATACAGTAAATTATTATGGAAGTGGATAGAAAGTTTATAACTCACCAAATTCACTAACCGTAAAAGATACCACGCGTCGGTTGAGAAACCATTGTTACCAAGATGAAGGTGACAATTGGGGATGTATAATACAGTAAGAATAACAAAAAGGGGCAATTAAGCTCTACAGGTACTAGAGTTTCACAGCAGAAACTAGTGAGCCAGTGATTCAAGTGTTGAATGTACATGGTGAACATGAGCGAATGGCTAATTATTAACGCCTAGAAGCCTAACAGGCCAGAATCGAAACCAACTAAGAGTTTAAACAAACTCCAATGAGAATTCTTGGTTTAGGAACTAAACTGCCAGTGTGGTTAAGATCCTCTAATCAGAATCCATTGTGTAATAGACCACGTGGAAGTTAAAACACTTCACGACGGCAGAACATTTTAAGCCAATGTTTAGCGATTGATTACATGGGCGTAATCCCTTTTAAGGGGGGTAGAGCGCAAAACCACTTAGTGTGTATTACCGTACAAGTGTACGTGATTTATGTTGTGCATAGCACAAAATAATTTGTTTTGATGATTTGTGTGTGTGTTATGTAAACATACACATTCATTCATGGTTTAATTGTGGTAATTGCGCACAGAAGATGCGAATACCATTGTGATAAGTGTGCTGATTTATTAACAGTTGTGTGTGACAGTACAAGTGTGGGGAGTAGAGAAACTCCCGGGGAACAAAACCCCGACAGTGTATAAATGTGAAACTGTGTGTTGTATTTTGATAAAATATATGTGTATATATATACTACATAGTGATTCATGAAAGGTTATGATACCGATATAAAACCTGATGAGAATAAGATTCCACAGGCAACAGGATTAAAGTGAATGGAGATAACTGATAGACGGAGTTCTATCCCTTGGAGATGTATGATCATGATTAGAATGATTAAAAAGATAGAAAATTGGAAATGAGTGATTTACTTGATACTTGAAATTGGAGTGGGAGGTGGAACTTGATTTGCATGCGATCAAGGGAAGCCGAACACAAATTGGAGTGGAAGGATAGTTCAACACTGATGCTGATCACATCAGGGTTGGATGATTCTTGAAGCTCCCTATAAGTGGTCACAAATAACCACGCTAAGAAAAGAAGCAAAGAGCTTAAGTTGGACTTGGAGTTGTATGTGTTTTCAAAAGGATTTTGAATTGGTATTTATAAAACGGCGATAGATACTTTACATAGTTAAAGTTCTCTTACTTAACCTCACAGGGAAATTTTAAATTTAAGTGATTGTTTTGATCTCCTAAAGGCACGGGGACGGAAGGTGTCCATCGCGACTGGGTTCTGCGGGATCACAGTGTATATCAAAAATATTTTTTTTGATTGCTATACATGCTATGACATGTTGTGTGGTATGTGTAATAAATATTATTTTGACCTTGAGTTCCTAAAGTGTATACTATTAAGACCTATGAGTCTAAATGTGTTGTGTTACATAGACCTATGTGTCTAAAGGCTGTTATGTTATCAAGACCTATGTGTCTAAATGTTGTTATGTTACCCAAGACCGGAGAGTCTAAGGGTTGTTATGTATGTGTAAATGTTGTTAAGATACCCGGACCATTGAGTCCGAGGTTATCTTATGAATATGTTATGTTATGTATGGATGTGAATGTGTTACCCGGACCATTAAGTCTGAGGTTGTGATGTAAGGTGTGTTTGGTTATGGAAGTTTTATTTCTATGAGTAATCCCCGTATTCTAATCCATGATGTGTGGGAAGTGTGAACTTCGAGAACGAAGTTCTTTTAAGGGGGGTAGATTGAAATACCCCAAACCTTGATATGTTGTTAAACATTAAACTATGATATGTAAAGGCTAAAAAGTGCCTTAGAAACATCAGTGAACAATTTAAACCATAGTAAAATGCAATAAAGCACTAAGATACAGTTTGAGCAAAAACATGCTTTAAGCTTGGAGTGAACTTGGTTAGGACCCGAAGAGCCTACCAAGACTTAATAATATTCAATTATGATTTAACAAGGCAAATTAAGTCCTTAGGAAACTTTGGTAGACAGTTAAACCAAACAAAACACAAGAATATACCTTAAAGTCAATATGAGCAAAAATGTGCTCTAAGCATGGGATAAATTTGTAAAAGACCTAATGGTGATACATATACCTTATAAATATGTTAATAACATATTAAACCAATTACCAAAGAAAACCAAGCTTGAAAACAAGTTAAAACACAAAAAGTGCTTTAAGGAGTCTTAAAGCACGTTTTTGAAAAATTGTCTTGTAAATGAGTTTTGAATGGCTAAATGTCCATCATTACTCTTTAATTAACATGTAATATAGTATCACATTTGGAAGTCTATATCAATGAGAAATCAAAATTTCACTTCTATGTGCCTTGTTTTTATGAATAGTAACTTTTATAAGCTAGTTTGTAACATATGATGTTACAAGTAATTAAATTGGTCAACAAAGACTATTATACCCTTCTAATTATATGGGGGCCAGTTTTTCAAGGTGTGAGTCACCAACATGTAAAAGAAATCAAATGAGGAAAGTAAAGCTTATAAAGTAAAGTACTATTTTACTTTATACATAAATATCTTAACAAGTGAACTCTCTCTCACCTCATTCTCTTCTTTCCTTTCATTTCACACGGTTTCTTCATCTTCTCCCAAGCTCCATTTACGATTTGCTATAGCAACCTCTCTTCTCCATCTTCAATCCTTTGCCAAATCCAACTCCATGCTCCAAATCAAATTCTAAGACCATATTTGTCTTAGTTAGACCAAGCTCTACACTTCTATCTTTCCAAATCTTCAAGAACTCAATTTTGGTGCCATGGAGATTCACCATTGAAGGAGCTTGAGCTCACCTTTTCACATATTATTGTTCTCCTTTGCTTCAAGGTAAGGAAACTCAAAGAAAATCCATGTTTCCTCCATGTTTATATGATGTCCGAAAATTCACCTCACAATGGTGTTTTTACCTTGCTTGTTTTAGCTTCATTTGAATCTTCCAAGGACTAGGAGGAGTCCTCTCTTGATACTTATTCAAGCTCTCTTCCAATTCCAAGGTAAAACAATTACCTTAATGTGTTAAAACAATATATGTAACTAGGGTTTACAATGAGATGAAGCATAATGCTTGAATACTCATTCTATTATGTGTACATTGTTTAGAAGTTGACAAACAACCAAATATCCTACCGGTTTTACAAGGAAACAAGAAAGAAGTTTGTGAGGAAAAAGAGGTAAACAAACTATCTCAATGTAGTTTAAATGCCTTAGGAAAATGAGCTTGATTTGCTTAATAAAATACCTAAGGAGCCAAAGGTGAATGACCTAGTGAAATGCTCTCAAGGAAACTATTAAAGGCATATGTGTTGTTGTATGTAATTACAGGTTAAAGGCAATATATATGTGGGAGATTCAGTGTTTAAGTTTAATGTATTTAAGGGCCTAAGAGCCATGTTATTTAAGGGCCTAAGTGCCAAGCAATTTAAGCTTATGCACTATATTGTGATGTAATGCTAAATGTGTGAAGTTTGTGTATAAAAATGTGTTTGATGGATTCTAGGTGTTCTTGAATGAAATAAGGTAAAAACCTAAGTGTTTGGATGTGAGTATATACAAGAGAAGCTATGGCCAAATTTGGAAAAATGTGTAAGAAGTTCTAAGTGTTTTAAGTAAGTTTTGGTGAACTAGGAAGTGTTAAAGGTGAACAAATGTTTTACTTGGGAAGAAAACATGTATTAAGGTGATTTAGAGTGATGCAAGGATTTAGTTATTATCTTGGAAGTTCTAGGAATTCAATGTGTGTTTTTGAGAATGTATTCAAGTCTTGGAGAAGTTTGTTTAAGGTTTAGGAATGTTGATGTACAAGGAAGAAGTGATGTTTAGGTAAGATGTGAAAAAAAGGAGATTTAGTTAGTAAGAAAAGAAGTTTGAGAGATGATGTTAAGGTGTAGAGGAAACACCTTGGCATAGTGGTCATTATTGGTGAAATACCACTTAGAAATCTTAAGGAGGAAACATTCCAAGTGCTAAGAATTTTGTAAGAAATTTGTGAATGATAAGATGGTTTTTGGTGTGTGATTTAGAGAGTTTAGTACATGGCTAAAGATGTGTTTGAAGTGCCCAAATGAGGTTAGGACATATTAGGATATATGAGGTGAAGTTTGGAGTTAAATGGGCAATGGAAAATAAAGGTCTGGGGCAGACCGACCTTGCGACCGAACTTGCCAAGGTCGGTCGAGCCCAGTTTACCCTGCGAGAATTAGTTTCTGGAATGGACTGACCTTGGGGACCGAACTTGCAAGGTCGGTCGGGCTTGTATTTTGTGTACGGATTAAGTTTCTGGAATCGACCGAACATGGGACCGGACTTGGCAAGTTCGGTCGGGCTGAATTTTCAAAAGGGAAGAAACTCTCGGGAATGGACCGAACATGCGACCGAACTTACAAGGTCGGTCGGAGTAGAAATTTTTGACGGTAATGTGTTCTGGAATGGACCGACCTTGTGCAAGGTCGGTCGGTAAGGTCGGTCGGACCAAAAATGTTGTTTATGGTTATAAAATGATATGTAATGATGGGGATTGATTAGTAATGATGTTATAAGGTTGTCTAAGACATGTTAGGTGAGTTATAATGACAATTTGGTGGGGGGAAAAGATGTATTAAAATGTAAAAGTAAAACAAGTTAAAAAGTGAAGTTATGTAACTAAGTTAACGAGGAAGAGTTATAAGCATTAGACATTAAATAATCATGCTACCCCGATGTTAATAAAAGTACATGTAATGTTATCAGTTGTTCGAGAATTGCTCGAGGAACATAAGTGGACATGATAAAGTGGACTCCGGTGACAGGTATGGTTTTCTTGCAACCTGTGTCCTACCGGATTACACCGGCTTGTATGCCAATGTGTTTTTCTGTATGTTGCCACGTTGTAAGATAAAACATGTAATGAGTTTACAGTAATTCATTTATGTGGCGTGTTCAACTCCGATACCGTTTAACCTCGGAAGTGTTAACCTTAGTTAACTGAGTCTAGGATCACATGAGAGTTCGGTATTCGGATTAAACGACCCGAACCATGGGACGTTCTAACCACGGCTATGAGTGTGTTAATTACGTGATGTTTGTGTGTGTGTATGTAAGGACCTCTCTTTTATGTTTAACCCAGTTGTAATATTGTATGTTGTGTAGATGTGATAGACTCTATAGTGGGGTTCTAACTAATATCTAAAGTAAGTATGTACTAACAGTGGTGAGGAATCCGGTTTGGCCGGTCGCGCGTTGTTTGGGAGTGGGTATCCTTCTTAGCCTTACCCTTCTCTCTGTTATGGTTGTTTCCCTCACGGGTTATGATCTCCCATTAGCTTATTCCAAAGCTTAGCTATTCTGACTTAAGATCGGTTTAGGGGGAACATGTGTTTGTGCGGTGTGTTCGGGCCTCCAAACCCGAACCATCTTAACTTAAGTTACTCGTCCGACTATTAGGACGGTAATGAGTGTTGTTGTTGTTGTATAACGAGCTTACCATGAGGGTGACACCATTCTCTAGGCTCACCAGTGAATTAACAATGTTTGGGTCGGTTCCTAAGAGGACCGTACCTGCTATGTTATGTGATGTTGTTGTAATGCAATTCCTATTGCGATGTTATCATGTGCACGTCGAAACGTGAAAAGTGTTATTATGTTTTGTTATGTGAGGAATGTTATATGTTGGAAGATATGGAGTGTGTGGATCATGGAAATGAATCCCAGTTTGTGATAAGAGGCGTTTAAGGATAACCCGATTTAAGGGCAAGTGTCGTCTATTAAGGAAGTAGCTCCATTAGAGGAGGAACACTCTAGGGATAATGAATACCATGAGTGACTTATCAAGTAAGGTTGTATTATCCGTTTGTTGAGCCCATTGAGGCGAAATGTTATGTGTTGTGTGTTTACAGTTGCATGCATGATTTAAATATAATCAATCGCATGCTAAGACGACAATTAGTTGTGCGTGGCCCGGTAGCATGTGGGCTGCGGGATTACCATACCAGCAAAGGTGATGAGCCCCTTGGGGGCCACCCTTTCTCTTCTTTTCTCATTTCAGGTACGAAGAGCTGGAAGCCGTTCGAGAGTAGGACGGGGTAGTCGTTGTACATGGGTAATCATTTAAGTGTATATATACAGTAGGTGTAGTAAGACCAAAATTGTTATCGGCATCGGTTTATAAATACTCGGCACAGTAGGAAGGTATGTGTATGTTGTGTTGTTAATGAAAAGGGATAATAATGTGTAGTCGCTCGGGAATCTAGTCCATCAGACCGATACAATGTGTATGTAATAGCCTTGTTAGCCACGTGGGTGGTTAACGGCGTGTAACACCAACGAGTTATGTTATTTGATGAGGTGTGTATTCCGCTGCAGTTTGTTGTTAAGTGTGTTTATGTTGGAAGGGGTGTTACAGTTATGGAGTGGAAAAATACAATATGGTTCAATAACCATATATTATCATAATTAAAATGATATAAGATAAAGAGAAAGGAATTGTAAACATTAGATAAGGAAATTCTAATGTTAGGATTGTACATGAAATAATAAGGATTTATATAATTCAAAGTATTTTTACATATGAATTATACTACATTAAACATGGAAAAACTAACCTTAGGAAAATAAATACTAAGGTGAAATGTATAATATATGATTAAGAATTATATGCAATATAAACAAACTATATAATATACAAGTGTATTTGGATTACATGTGATAACCAAAGTTCAAAAATTAAGTATATTAATATACGATACGAGTCCACGCATGTAATATGACGTTTTTCCTAATCCCGAGTTAAACTGAAAACCCGACAAACATTGTTAGTAAATAATGGGGAATGAACCGGGAGGTATTAGTGAAATACCCCTAACCTTTAAATAATAAAATAATGATAAATAAGTATTATTTTGGTGATTATTAAACCCTAAGAAAAGTATATAAACTTGGGCGTTAAAACGCACCTAAACTCCTTAAGGTCAAAAGCGAGCGTTTTAAAGCCCGACCTTAAGCTAACCAAGTTATATAAGCTATAAAACTCACATGAAGTTAATCAAGGATCATTTTATGACCTTTAAAACACAAGCCCTCAGTTAGAACTGAGTAAAAATACAATACGCCCCTGAGTTCCCTTAAGGGCCCCTTAGGGCTCGAAAGTCCCGGAAATACTTTATTAAATAAAGTAAAGCATTACACTTCATTCTAAATACACAATAACACTCTAATGAACATTTAAGATGAGGTTCTCAAGCTAAACTCTCAGTTAAAGACAAAGTGCTCGGAGGTTCCCCACAAACCCCCGGGAATGCCCCGAAGAGGTACCGAAATGGCACAAACTCCAATATAAATCATTCTTTGAGTGTAACACCCCAACTACTAACAACACGCTTATCAACACCTTGCAGCGGAAATCACAACTCACACATAACTTAACTCCTTGTGTTACACGCCGTTAGCCACCCACGTGGCTAACAAGGCTAACATACATACATTGTACCGGTCTGATGGACTAAACTCCCGAGCAACTACACATAAATCCCGTTCCATGTCCAATGATCATTATACACTTACATTACAATGTACCGAGTATCTTCCAACTAACGCCGATACAAATTCGTCTTACTACACCTACAATACATCCACAATTCTCAACTACCACGTAAAAATAACTACCCCGTCCTACTCTCGAACGGCTTCCAGCTCCTTGTACCTGAAATAGAAAAGGAAGAAAGGGTGGCCCCCAAGGGGCTCAGCACCTTTGCTGGTATGGTAATCCCGCAGCCCGCATGCTACCGGGCCACGCACAACTAATTATCGTCTTAGCATGCGGTTGATTTTTATTTAAAACATGCACCATTACACATACATCATGCTTAAAAGCACACACCGTTAACAGAAACAACTCAAGGTTAGCACACACAACATAACAACACATTTCACTTAATAACCTACACAAACTTAATTCTATTCTTCTTAGAGAACATAAACTTTACTTGGGGAGTGCCGGGGTGATATAAGCCCGAGCACACCATACATACATTTTCTTTACTTAGGTGTGGCGGCCTCATATAGGACCGATCACACCTTACACAATTTCCCCTAGCTCCAATGATGAGGTAGGTAAGCCCTGGTTAAGCTTGTGGGTGGTTGTAATTCAAGGAGGAAAAACAACCGTAACATAAAGAGGGAGTCGAAGCGAACTTAGGCATCAACACCCTACCAACATTAAACATGATTTCCCCCTAACCTGATTGGAAGTTGGGTAGGTAAGCTTTGGCTAAGCTAGTGGGAGGTCGAAATCCAATGAAGGAAAACAACCCTAACATAACAGGATGGGAGTTGATTCACATATATACATCAACTCCCAAACAATACGCGCGACCGGAACGACCGGATTCCTCACCATACATAACATATACATATTAGTTAAAGGTTCCTTTATGGAACTCATCACATACATACATCACATAGTGTTACTAACTCTGTTAGACCAGAAGGGGAGTAACATCCCTTTTTAACAAACATGGATCACTGTATCCGATAGCAACAACACACAAAACAAAGTCACATACATCACATGTAGTCGCAACATACACAAACGCACGGATACCACAGTTAGAACGTTCCCGTGGGTTGGGACGTTTATTCTGAATACCGATCTCTTATGTGAACCTAAAGTTGGTTAACTATTATTTAACACATAATTAAGGTTAAACGGTATCGGAATTAATTACGCCACAATAATGAATTACTATAAACTCATTTCATGCTTTATCTTGCAAGGTGGCAAACACACAGAAAAACACATTGGCATACAAGCCGGTGTAATCCGGTAGGACACAGGTTGCAAGAAACCATACCTTACACCATGGGTTACTCTACCGTGTTCCCGAGGGTTCACTCCAATGCGTCACCTCACGCCCCCAGATAGTTTTTGAACAACTGGTAATATTTAAAATGTTTTATTAACAACAAAGTCTTACGGTATGTAAGCTCCTATTACTTCCGTACTTACCCCGTTATCCCGGTACACTTAATGTTCTTATGCTTACGACTTCCTTAACTTGTTTCCTTACTCACATGTGCAATTCCTCATCCTTCCTTTCCATTAATGATGTATTACTACATTTACATATGCCTATGTGTATAGGCATATCTTATATACATATGATAAGTCTAATCATATATATATATATATTTTGACTCGACCGGACTTGCGACCGACCTTGCAAGTCCGGTCCATTCCAGGAGCTATCAGTACGGGAAATTTCTGGCTCGACCGAACTTGCAAGTCCGGTCACAAGTTCGGTCCATTCCAGAGGCTTTCATCTACGGAATTTTTCTGGCCGACCGAACTTGCAAGCCCGGTCGCAAGTTCGGTCCATTCCAGAAGGTTTCAGACGGGAGGATTTTCTGGTCGACCGCATGCAAGTTTGGTCGCAAGTTCGGTCCATTCCAGAAGGTTTCCCGTCTTTGTAATTCTGGGCTCGACCGAACTTGCAAGTCCAGTCGCAAGTCCGGTCCGGCCCAGTACTTCAGTTTTAAAAAATCTGTTTTCAGTCCTCTCTTTTACCCATTACTTCCCCAATCTTCCTACATGTATTCCCACATGTTTAAACACTATCTAGGTCCTCCAAATTGCCTTAGTTCATGCAACAATTCCATACTCTTCTCTAAATCCATATACACAATTTTTCCTCACTCCCTTCAACACTTGTAACAGTTTTTGTTACATTTATGCTACAGATTTTATAACTCAATCCTCACTCTCCAATTACCAATCCATGGTCATTACCCATCTCTACTAATCCCAATACATACTTTGGTTCTCCCATTCACCAAGTCACTCTTTAATGCACAATTCCTACCAAAATTTTGCCATAGCTCACCTATAATTCTTACTTATCCACACATATCTTTTCTCATCAGCTTCATCCCTATTCTAGCCAAACCACAAGGGTTCTAACAGCACATAGCAAATCCTCAAACTCCATCAACAACAACATAATCACCATAAACTCCATAACCACAATATCAACCTCAAACTTAAAACATTTGGCTCTTAAGGCCCTCAACTCAACATTAATTCACAAACCTCTCCAAAACCAACTAAACACACATACTACACAGATTTTTTTTTTAATCCTTAAATTGGGTTCATTAATTTGTTTACCCATCCCAAACACTTAAACAATTTAGAACAAGGTTTAAGGTGAATTCCTTACCTTAATTTCACAAGTCTCTTTAATTCTCCTCTTGCTCCTCATCTCCTCCCAAAATCGGTTAAGAAGGTATGGAGTTTCCAAACTCCATCCCAACATCCAAGAACACAAAAACATACTTAATTTAATTATCTAAACCCTTGGAATATCTCAATTCAATAAAAGAGCTAGAACACAAAGTTAGGGTTTACCTTTTTGAAGCTTTTAAGAGGGATTCTCACCCTTGGATCAAGAAGGAAATTACTCCACCATTGAAGGGTCAATTTGGAGCTCAAGAACAAGAAGAAAAAACAAGGTATGAGGATAGGCAAAATCGGCCAACAAGGAAAGATGGAGAAAATGAGTTTTTCTTGGAACCTTTTTACCTTGTTTGAAAGAGGAGACTCCAAGCTTCCTTTTGATGTCAATTTCTCTTCAAATGGGGAAAACCCATGGAGATGAAGTTCATCCTTTTTGAATTTTGAAAAGAGAGATTGATAAAGAATGATGAGAGGATGAATAATATGTATTTATTTTTGTGATTTGAGCTTTATTAAAGCTTGGGCAAGGCAAAGAATGGAAAGGAGCCGTGGGAGGAGAGGGGAGAGCTTCACAATCGGCTGCAACCAGGAGGGAGAAGAAAGAAATCACAGAGAAGAAAGAAAGGGAGGAAAGAGAAGAGGGGAAAAAGAAATAAAGGAGGAGAGAGATGGAAAAGGGGTATTTGTGCCCTTTGTTATTTTGCTCTCTTGACTTAATTAATTAGTTACCTAGTCTCATGTGAGTGGGCTGTCTACATAAATAAAACCGGCCCACTACTGTAAACATGCTGGAGCGTTTTTCGTCTCTGAATAGAAAACGCTCGTTTATTTACCCGGTTTAGTACTATTCACTAACCGGGACCGTTTTCCGGAATTCTCTCATCCCCTTAATTTGAATGGTTATTAAACCCCATTAATGTTTTAATTTTAGTTTCATATTCAACTATGATTTTTACGGGGTCATTTAACTGTTTAAAGTCACGTTTTCGGGTTTTCTCGAAAAACGCGTTTTAAGACTCCGTTAGCGTTTAAACGCATTGTTCGGATCCGTTTTCTTCCAGAATTTTTCTCACATGTTTCTTAGTGTGTAATTAGGGTATAGAAATAGATTCATAACTCTAATGAAGGTTATGTACCTCCTAAAATAATTAAATACGCATTTTCACGTTTTGTGACCTTTACGCATTTTCTTCTTCTTTTTGGTTTTCATTTCTTCACCAATGATCTTAAGGACTTAATTAGCCTTAGAAAATTTTAATTACAAAATTAATTAACACATTAAAGTTTGGGGTATTTCATTGAGTTCCTAACATCATTATTCGACATCCTAAAGAGGATTCTCGAGCCACTTTCTCAAAAATAAACAAAGTGCTCGAACAAATTTCTTAACGCTCCTTTTTACCCCGGGAGTGTCCCGGTAGCCCGGAAATTGAGTTACGAGTTGATATAACCCTATATAACTCAATGTAACCCCTTAACATATTATTATTGACTATAAACAATGTCAATAAACACTTGGAACTC